>CM023485.1:74747676-74952474 GCA_013339685.2 Hyalomma asiaticum | reverse complement strand
CCATCTCAAAAACTTGAGCCGCTGTTCATGGCTTCATTCGTTAGCAGTGGTGCAGTGGAACTTTGGCTGAAAGTTGAGGGGTGAGATTAAAATATGATTCCAGATGCAAACAAAAGCATTAAAGCCTAAGAGTGCATGTTAGTGCTTACTCTCTGCCGAATAAAGAAGGAAAGGAAGAATGACAGAAGCAAATAAAGCAAAAAAGAAAAAAAAATTTTGGTGACGCTGGGGTTCGAACCCGGGTCCCCACTCTCTGGTGCCAAGTGCCTTAACCCCTACGCCACACAGCTGCGCTTCCAAATTTGGAAACAAATGAATTCTTTTAATGAAAGAGGCGACAGCTATCCTCTCTAACAGATTTCACGGCGCGAAACTGGCGTCATTTTTTTTTTCATTGACTTTCAATTGCGTTGAAGAACTATCAACAACTGTACCAGCAGTTGGTTCTTCTATAGTTTTCAAAAAAAAAGAAAGGAAAAAAGAAAGAACGAAGGAAGGAAGGAAGGAAGGAAGGAAGGAAGGAAGGAAGGAAGGAAGGAAGGAAGGAAGGAAAGAAAGAAAGAAAGAAAGAAAGAAAGAAAGAAAGAAAGAAAGAAAGAAAGAAAGAAAGAAAGAAAGAAAGAAAGAAAGAAAGAAAGAAAGAAAGAAAGAAAGCCGCCACAGTGGTGGTTGAGTGGCTAAGGTGTTTCGTAGCGAAGCATCTTGGCACGGGTGCGATTTTCACGCATGGCAGTTAATGTCCATGTAGTCGATTTTTAATAATAACGACCCGTGCACAGTTATTACGAATACTCCTACTGCGCAATCACTCAGTAATCGTTGTCGTTTTCGCACGCAAAAAACACGCAGCAAAAAAAAAGAAATATAGTCCCTTTTGAAGGACCAGTCTTCTTGAACGCAAAGGTAGGTGGCCTCATCAGTCAAGCCAACCATGGCTCGCTACTGCCGCCCAAAGGCCTGTCCACCAACCACCGCTGGTTTTCACCAACCACAGTGGTCAATGTACATTTAACGAATGAGTACAATTTCTTGACTGAATGCGTGACTTCATCCAACACATTCGTTTCCACACAAGCTGCGCCCCGTCACTGTGTTCTAGTCGTTATGGCACTCGGCTACTGATCCGAAGGTCGCGGGATCGAATCCTCGCCGCGGCGGCTACATTTCGATGGAGGCGAAATGTTGAGGCCCGTGTGCTGTGCGAGGTCAGTGCATGTTAAAGAACCCCAGGTGGTCGAAATTTCCAGGCACCTCCACTACGGCGTTTCTCATAATCAGAGCTGGTTTTGGGACGTTAAACCCCACAAATCAATCAATCAGTTCTCACGAGCTGCCCCTTTACTAGCAAGCTCAGTTCTACTGCGGCTATATCATCTGTTGCATAACTGAGGTTTATTTTTCTTTATTTGGACTAGGTACCACAAAGTAACGTACTCGGACCACAGTTTACATTTTTATTAATGATCTCATCAACGCAATTACTGAGCTACGTCTATTTGCAGACAACTGAAATTTGTTTGATCGACCTTTCATCCCTTTATACTAAGAATTACTGAGGTTGAACAGGCCAGAACCAAGATATAATTATGGGGCGCACCATAGTGAAGAGCTTCGAAAATTTCGACCACCTGGGTTTCTTTAGTATGCACTGACACTCCACATAACCCGGGACTCCAGCATTTTGCCGCCTCGGGAAATACGACCGCCGCCTTCTGAATCGAACCCCTATCTTTCGGGTTAGCATCTGAGCACCATAACCACCGTACCACCGCGATGGCCCTTTCTTCCTTTTAGTATTGAGCAACTGAGCACTACCATTATCAATGTTAAACGTCGCTGATACAAATCATCTGCTTAATTTCTTAACCTGTTTGTTTTACAGTGGAGATGCAAATGTTTGTGTTGTTCAGGGCTCGTATTCACAAGAACTTAGGACAAAGAAGTTCGTAAGAGAATATTTCATCCAATCCTGACGCTGGACCTATCATTAGCGAAGCCCGCTGGCCAATGGGAAAAAACACTTATGAAAGAGAAGTTTTGTGAATTCGGGCCCATGATCTGAATGTCAGTAAGATTTATTCTTAAATTTTATCCTTCCTACTTTGGCTGACATGCACTTGCAGTATCTCGTAAACAAACGAACAAATAAATATAAATAAATACATAAATACAAATAAATAAATAAATAAATAAATAAATAATGTCTTTCTGACATTCTGAACACATTTATTGATGCAAGTCTAAAAACAAGCACGAATCCAACAATCACCAGTTATATATCACGCATAATTTTCTGTATAGACATCACGCTAGCAAGCGCGCGATTCCCCTCATTGCCTTTCTCTCTCTCCGACAACAGGTATCGCAAGCGCTGACACACAGCGGGCGGCTGCTGCAAGCACTTCCTTTTATTCATGACCTAGTCAGACCATCCAAGGGCGCACGAACAAAAGCAGGTAGCGTCCATCAATTGTCCTCCTTATCCTGAACCCTTATTCCCCAGGCCGCTGTCGGTGAACGTGTGTTGCGAACCTCTCTGCAAACGTTAACGATGGGTCTGCATTTGTGCCATCTACAGGCGCCATTGATAGACGTTGCCTATTTTCTTTTTATCTGGCACTGCGCGAATCAGGCCTATGCTACACCACCAGAAAGGTGAGTTGCCACTTCATCACAATTTCTTAAGAAAGTTAAACGCAAAACCCTGTGACGGCTTCGTCTGGGCGCTTATGTCCTTGTTATTTAAGCTAGTAAATATAGCCGCACAAGTAATAAAACCTACTTTGCTTTCGTTAAGTTAATCGCCAGAGGCCTTTGATTTTTGCCGAACTTTCGCAGACACAGAGGCGCACACTAATTGAACAGTTACGCATATTATAAGCTTCACATTTCATGGCATAGGTTTGTGTGGCGTGGTTTAACGTGGTTCCGCACGCTGTAATGGAATGTTACAAGATCAACCAAGCGAGGCCAATTGAAGAGCTCTTGAAGAGGCTGGGATTTAAAGATGCTCTGAATATCAGTCGCTCAGAGCAAACGCGTTCATAACGCTAGTGGAAAAAAGTAAGAAAGACATTGACGAAAGCTGCGCCGTTAGGGATGTAGGTGGGTGTTATCTATATACATACTTTATACACACAAAGCCTATACACACCTTGTACATATACCGACATTGTGTGTATATATCTAGAACGTATATGCAGATCAACACCGCAAGTTGTGCCAGCTTGCATGCTAACATGGGTGCATGTGCACAGCGGCATGCCCGAGGCACGAAAGGGCGACACAGGCGCTGACAGACAAATTAAAGTTCTGCTCATTTTGCTGCAGTGAGGTAGACGTCTGGCTTATACAAGAGGCAGAAGTTTGATTCACCAGCACTCTTCATTTTTGTGGGTCGCACCACGCGGCCCTCGTGTGTGTTACGAGTGTCAATGCAATGTACTTTCTGTTGTCAGGGCGCATGTTGCGCATCCTTTACACCTCGTGTGTGCCGTGCTACGCGTATACGTAAGTAGATAAAGAGGCTTAAATGAAAAAAAAACCGAAAAAAAAACCGAAGAGCTTGACAAAATGCGCTGAACGCCACATATATTCAATGGTTGCAGTAGCACATCATTTATAACAAAGAGGCTGTTTCCCTTATTAATAGGTGACTGCTTACCGCCGTCTTCCTTCAAGGGGAATATCGGTTCAATATAGCAATCAGCATAACGACTCAAAATTTGATGGAGGGGGTAAAAAAAAAACGTTCTAAATTCAAGAAGACAGCTTTTAACATATCTTTTAATGTAGCTTAAATGTTCATTGCCCTTGGCAGACAAGCTTAAAAGGTGTCTCGTTAAACTTAAGGCGGTATTTAAGGACTGCTACGTTACACGCTGCGAAATGACGGGTATCATGATCAAGCATCATGCATAGTCCGTGTACAGTTTTGTTTTTGTATTTAAGTAACAGAACTTTCTACAGTTCCCCACATGTAATAAAGCTCGAAGCCTTTATCGAAACGAGTGCCAAGACAATGAATACATTTGTGCCATGTTTTCTACTTTCTCTCTTATCTTTGAGTGCATAGTCTGATCCAACCTTCTGAAGGCTAAGCATGGAAGTCTAAGCATATAGGACCTAGCTCTCGCAGTCATGGCGCCTACTAAAATGGGCTTGTGGTGCGTTCATATTAACTGCCCGTGTATCACTTTTATCGTTCCTGATCTATTCTCTGTACTATTCCCTCTCACACTAGTAGTATGTTTTAAGTTACGACTGACTGCGCTTTTCTTTTTCGGTTCCGCCATAAAAGCTGCACGCGCGCATGTGTGTGTGTGTGTGTGTGTGTGTGTGTGTGTGTGTGTGTGTGTGTGTGTGTGTGTGTGTGTGTGTGTGTGTGTGTGTGTGTGTGTGTGTGTGTGTGTGTGTGTGTGTGTGTGTGTGTGTGTGTGTGTGTGTGCATTAATTAAATTGACTACAAGGTAACGGACCTGCAGAGCACACAGGTGCACTGTTGTCGAAAACATAATTCTTCATAGATTTTTTTTCTGTTACTCGGACACTTTTGGATTCTCGCAGACTTTCACAGGACCACGTACACTGGTTGGAACCCCAAAACATCCGCGAAAGGCCACACGATGGCCGAGTGACAATGAGTGATTTCCCAGAACTGCCTTTTCTGGACGAAATACTTCAGGACTACGACCGTCGTGCGTGGCCAACTTTTGGAACGCGTGAGTGCCGAGCGGTTCGGTACACTTGTTCGCACATAGCGCGGTGTGATTGTCGCACTAATATGCCTTAAAACTGTAGATATTTAACACCTCTAAATGACATTGTGTGTTAAGAAAGACGTCTGATAGAGGAGAAATAAGAAGAACCTTTATCACACCCGAGGTTCCTCAGTGCGTAGAAGTATAGCAGCACCAAATCATTTTGTGTGCTTTGTTTTTCTGCTGAACACAGCTTCACGGACGACGCTCATATGCGTATGGGGGCCAAGTTTATCTGTCTTTCGTATTAGGCAAAACTTAACGAAGCAACAAGGCAACATCTAGCAAGATTAATAGAATAAGGTGCTCTGCTGACGCACCTTAGATAAAGCAATGCATATAAAAAATGAAGCTTAAGATGGTATCCATTGCACTACTGCTTAAAAGTCACGCTCTTCAATTCAACGCACCATTAATATTCATTTTGCCGTCGGGCTGACGGCTAGTTTTAACCCTTCCTTTCCTTGTCTCTCCGAGGAAGGAGTATAGGCGAACTAGGAACGATGCTGCAGGAAGAATACAACAAAATTTGGTAGCGCCGGAGTCAATACAAAGGAGTCGCCAAAAGCTAACGTGTTTCACCATGTGTTTATGCTTATGCGCGCACTTCAACAGTAAACTGATTGTTGTACTTGAGTGCTACGCATAGACCTAAATTTGTGTGCTATAATGAGCCCGTGTTTCTAAACTCGTATTTCATCATTTTCATCATTGTATGATATCACTGCGATGGTTCTCGAACGTTCAGCACTTACGAATAAGACTACAGATGGCAAAGCTCTCAGCCGCAAAGGAAACAGTCGCAGTTCTTAAGATTTTGGAAATATACCCTAATCGTTTCCCAGTTGTCATTATTTTTGTGTTAAGTGGCACGATCTTTCTCTTTCTGATATAGTTATCGTGCGTTTTATCATTCCGAATCGAAAAGTATATTCATTTCTTTTATTTTTCTAGCCCTGCCAACTGAAGTAACACTCTTCCTCGATGTATATGACATGGGACCCCTCAATTCTGCAAGTATGGTAAGATTTCACTCATGGAAGTTGTCCCCTTTTCTACCCTCTTTTATTTTTATTTCACAAAAGAATGGTCAGACATAACATGCTGCGTTTGCAAATAAACGAGCACTTGTTATTGACCTGGTGGTCGGTAATGATACATATAAAATGTTCCATTTATCAACGGCAAAATAAGTGCAAATTAAGTGAGCCAAGTGGAAATAAAGGTGAAATAAAGGCGCTAAAACGTGCCAAACAAGTGGAGATGTCTCAACTCTGCGAACTATAAGGTCATTACATATGGAACTACGTTTTGCTGCGCAAGCATGCGGCTTGCTTACACACCATAGCTCTGGTGTGTGCTGAACGGTAGGGACGAGATCGAGTGTAGCACCTAGTCCTCGTAACAGGCCCTTGCGTATATCTCTTTCTTGAATATGTGTTTCTTGCCCCACGGCTGTGGACCAGTGGCTAGGGCGCTTGATTTGTGGTTCGTAGGTCGTAGGATCGAATCCCAGCCGCGGCGGTCGCATTTCTATCGAAGCGAAATGCTGTAGGTCCGCGTATTGTGTGATGTCAATGCACGTTATAAAGAACCCCACGTGGTCACAATTTCCAGAACCCTCCGCTACGGCGTCTCTCATAATCATATCGTGGTTCTGGGACGAATAACCCCAGAAATTATTATTATGATTATGTATTTCTCTAATGCGCTTTATAGGCCGTTACTTACTGGTTAACGGGACAACGTGGTGTCAATCCGTTAGGTTAGACTCAAACGTTCGTGCCTGGCCGATCATATCCCTATCCGTCCTCCTCAAACATCTGCTCGCAGGAAGACAGATGAGAGTACTGAGCAGTTGAGAGTACTGTTCACTTGAGAGTACTGCGCATGTCCTGTCTTGCTTTTGTCTTTCTTGTGTGCTCGCGTTTCCGTTTATATGAAAGACCGAAATCTTGAGCCACTGCACACTCTTATACCCATGTCAGGACATTGGTGATAACAACCTAATCGAAGTTTTCGCCTTCTGTCATGCAGGACTATGACCTGGACGTCTACCTGCAGCAGTCGTGGTACGACCCGAGGCTGAGCTTGCTCCGGTTCGGCATCAACGAAACGGTAATGCTGAGCGGCGAGGCCATCACGGCGCTCATCTGGAAGCCCGACCTGTACTTCGTCAACGCCAAGAGCGCAACCGTACACGACGTCACTGCTCCGAACGAGTTAGTCCAGATAACTCCTGGAGGCTATGTACTCTATGGAGTCAGGTGAGAGTAGAGCTGGTGCAATGTTTTCTGTGAAAATTCCTTATTCATTTCTCTCCTTTCATTTGGGAGCTTGCAATATAAGCCTACTTTGTAGCATGAAGTTGGCTTACTTGACAACAACAGCGTCTCGGTAGCGGATTACGCATAAGATTTGAAAGGAAGTTCATTCCGAATTGGCGCTAGACTTACACTCGCAGTAGAAGATTCACGGTGTGCGTGTAACTTGCTTATAACACTTCACGCTATTAAGATCACTTGCAGGTGCTCTGAATGCAGTTTTTCAAAAAAATTTCATCGAATATTTTTGCTGAGCATTCGGCATTTTATTTCTTACCATCCAGCCTTCACAAAAACATCAAGGAATTAGCATACTGTATTTTCGAAGTAGCTCCAAAAGTTGCTCACGCGAAAATTGCTTCTTTTATTTCAGAGTCCGTCTGAAGCTTTCTTGTCGTATGTATTTTCATCTATTTCCTCTGGACAGACAAAAGTGCTTCATTGTTATTAGACCATGTAAGTATAGTATCCATCATAGAAATAGGAGACCGAAACTTGTCCTCGCACCTAAAAAAGAAGCACGCTGTGACAAATTCTTAATATTTCATCACATCAATACAAGACGTTCAATTATCTCTTCTCAGATGCACAAAGAAACGACCAAACTAGAATTTCTTGGGCAAGGGACAAGCCAATTTCTCTGGAGTTTGATATACAAATGGAAGAATTCGACCTAGTTGGCTTTTATACGGGAGAATTTGTTGAGCGGCGCCAAATAGGTAAGTGCGTACGCTGGAGTGGAGAGTGGAACTCATATACGACAACCATGTTGTTTTGAACGCAGCACACTGGCTCGCAATACTTGTAATTAAATGAAGAGAAATCACAATAACGAAATATCATCAATTTATTTTTCTTCAGCATATTCTAAAGTAGGATCACTTCGTAACAAATAAATATGCAGGTTAAATCATTTCCATTATATTGATATATCATACATAAACTTAATATAGATATGCGTTTGACATACGCAACATTTTGGGGGCCTGAATGAAGCGGCTCAGGTCACTGCTGCCACTGCTCTAAACTCAAGGATGATATTTTAGTTCCCAACCATGGTGGCCATATTTAGGTGGGTGGTGAAAACCCCCGCGCACATAGTTGCAATCAAGAGGAAAAAAAGCCTCACATGGTCAAAAAACCAATACGGAGTCTCCCGCTACAGCGCACCCCACACTCAAAACATGGCTTTCGCTCGAAAAGCCCAAGAATTTATTGCAACGGTAGCAGTGAAGCTCTGCAGCCGGCGTCCCTATAGCTGTTACCGCAATAAAATAACTGCTCTTTACGCAGGCACCTTCAGCACCTTGAACGTCACGTTCCTACTACACCGTCGAATCCACTTCCACTTGATACAAAGCTACTTTCCCACCTGCCTGGCGGTGTTCATATCGTGGGTGCCCTTCTACATCACCATGCTGCTGCCACAAATCCGCGTGATGATTGGTTGCACAACGTTGCTCACCGTGATCTCGATCATGTCCTCAGTTCGAACGGTCGCTCCTCGTGTCACGTACGTGAAAGCCATCGACGTCTGGGCAACACTGTGCATCATATTCATCTTTGCCGAGCTCACAGAGACCACCCTCGTCAACTACCTGATACGCATGAAACTCAGACCTCACATCATGCGTAGAGTGGACTTCGGCATCGCCAATCTCCTGCACGTGAGTACAACTATCGGATCTTTCCGCGCTGATAATGGAATTAACCGCGAGTTACTAGCGGTAGAAACGATGCAGCCAGCACAGCGCTGCCGTTGCTCACGCAGTGACAGCGTCTAGTGGTATCTGATCCTCACCAAACGTTTCGCTGCATATGACTGTCACGCAATAACCAGTGTCCGAATGAATCCCATTTGCACACTGCTATCCGTGTGTTCCAATTTCTTATTTGCCCCGTACGCAGTACGTCCGCCATGGCTACCCAACGGACGACTTCCTGCTCAAACTGGACTCGCAGAGCAAGCTGGAACTCCACAGGAACCAGAAAAGAGCCGAAGCCATCGACAGAGCCAGCCGATACATGTTCCCTCTTTGCTTTGCATTCTTAAACCTCGTGTACTGGTTGTATTACACGGACCAGCGATACGAGCGTTTCTACATCACCGCAAGCGATGATCTACCGTAAATAAGCGCTTTGTAATGGAGTAACACAGAATAACTGCTCTTCGGGAGTGTTGGTATAGGTCCGTGATGGGAAAAATGTTACTGGAACGAAGTCTTGGCAAGGACGCATAAGACGAAGTGCTACTGAGAGCTGAATAGTTATATAGGATGTGCGATACCGTGCAGCTGTAATACTTATGAATGGGAACAAGCGAGTGCGTCGCATGCGCTCTGCAGCTACTGCTTAGAGCGCCGTGAATTGGCAGCAAAAGGAATACCGTGGGTCCCACGCATTCTGCGAGTCGATTTCATGCGAAGCATTCAGGGAGAGATTTGCCAATGCCAAGAAGCTTGGAATACAGCCAGATGCTACGAGTAGGATCAACGTCTGTTTGCGAAGTAAGCGCAAGCAACAGCATCATAACTGCTGATTTGTTAGGTTTGTTTACACTCGGGAAAGCGCTGGAAGAGCAGCCCCGGACGTGTGGTAGCGTGCTTTCATGGTACCCTCGGTGCCCAGTATTCAATTCCTACCCGCCTGACTCGCCGTAGGTTGACGCTTGTCTCTGCCTGTCAGCTTGTCATTGGTACATTTTAATAGCAAGCTAAAATAAACGGTGTGTCTTTTTCCTTGCTTCAGCCACGCGCTTAGCCTTGTTATGAAAATTTCGGTGTCTGTTTTGTTTGGTCCTTGATTGACATAAGCTGTCAATGTTAAGATACAATCGGCTGTGGTACATATCCGCATAGCCCCAGCCGAACACTACGGATATGAGCCACACGTAATTGTATTATCGTTATTAACGACGTATACGGGATGGGTATATCATTTTAGCGACGTCTAGATAAATCATCCATGCTAACCCATGCATTGATGTCCCAGCATTTGAATTTCGGTATGTACCCAGTAAACGAGACGACCAGGGGAAAGCCGAGACGTTGGCGACTAGAGAGATAGATACGGTCGAAGTTGCGCAGTTTCGCCAAGAAATGATTCGCATTAAAAATCGTGCCCGTTTACGACCCAATCTATTGGCGAGCAGAATAACCAAGTACTTGCGAAAGGTGAGCGCATGCTAGATTCTCTTCCCGACTTTCTACTGCGGCCACTTGCCGGTGCCGTACACGTAGCCGCAACAGAGCACAGGCTATGTGCTAGAGCGTACCCTTTCACAAAGGTACCAGCCGTACATTCATTTCATGTAGGACATGTAAGAACGCATTCTCTAAATAAATTTTCTGTCGTTAGTAGCGGTTCGCCCTGTTTTCTTTCTATATCAGTCTCCATTCCTGTAGCACATTTCCCATTATGTAGCATAGCTAATATATACGAATACTTGACACGAATAAGTGAGATGCGTGTTATTTTGTATAATTATATTACATGTATTTATCTGAATCTAAACATGATGTTGCATACTATATATAGAATAGCATTAAATTTTGTGTCTGCGCATGATTCGTCAAAAAAACCTAAATCTATATTTTGCTTTATTTGCTACAACAAATGCGTGCACGAATAGTGGGACCAGCATCGTGTAATGTCACTTATAGAGCCACAATTGTCGTCGTGAGGTTTCTAACACAATGTTCTTTTCAACCAGTGTCTCCTCAATAAAGTTTATTTCGCTCTCTCTCTCAGGCTTTCGTTTTATGCACCTACTTTCCTATGACCTGCTGGTAATAAGTGGCCAAGCTACCTAGCAGCGGTTGTAATACTTTCTCTTTTCCTCTTTTTTTTTTCCCCCAAGGAAATGTACGAAATGTGCTGGTTCCTCTTCAACTTGCGTGACAGCGGGGGCGTGAGAAGTTCGACACACTATCTCAGCCTTTGTGAACAGGGCTGTATTAATAATAAAAAAAGACCATGAGCAGCCTCACCTCGATGAACAACAGATATTCTTGAGTAGCCTCACCCCCATCACGATGTATTGTATATCTCACATCATGACTACAATGAACGTGTACGGAGGCATGTCCCGATGACGTCGTTGTCTTGTTACATTGGCGTGTTTAATATAGCGAAAATATACCTACGTTTTTCGATAACAAGTCATTATCATTATCAGCATGGTCTACGCCCACCGCAGGGCAAAAGGCTTCCCCATAGATCTCCAATTAACCCAGTCCTGAGGTAGGTGCGGTCATGTTATCTATGCAATCTTCTGGATTTCATCTACCAATTTAACTTTCTGCCGTCCCCTGCCATGCTTGCCTACTCTAGGGATCTCCTCTGTTACCCACAATGACCAACGGCTACTTTGCCTTCGAATTATATGCTATTCCAAGTCCCCCTTTTTTTTTTCTTGATTTCTACTAGAATGTCATTACCACGCGTTTGTTTCCTGTCCTACTCCGCCCTTTTCTTGTTAACGTTACACCTATCATTTTCCGTCCCACTGCTCGCTGCATCGTCCTCAATTTAAGCTGCACTTTTTTTAGTTAACCTCCATGTTTCTGCCTGGTAGAAAAGTACCTGTAAGTTGCAGCTTTTGTACACTTTCCTAATGAGGGACAATGGTAACCTACCATTCATTGTCTGTGAATGCTCCCGAATGCACTCCGCCCCGTTCTTATCCTTCCAATTATCGCAGGCTTGTGGTTCAATCAGCGGTCACTACCTGGTCTAAAGAGATATATTCGCTAACCACTTCCCGTGCCTGGCAGCCTATACCGCAAAACTGATATGCTCTTCCGTGGCTATAAGAAGTAAGGAAAGTAAAAGTAAAAACGTTATCTACGTCGTCTACAACATCTGCTTCACCGTGAAGAGCGTGGATCTATTGATGAGGCGACCACAAGTTTGTGGACTTGTGGTTACTGCGACATGTACTGCGATGATATCAGCGACGACCTTCGACACGACCACGGCCACGATGAAATTCAAGTGCTTTGAGAACCCCATGATCGGCCGGTTCTCGAATGTTACTGCAAGAAAGAGCGAAAATCTTTCTGACGAACGGCGGAAAATCGCTGTAGTTTATGTGATTGTATAACGTCTACATTGAAATCGGCAACTGTTACAAGCGGTTCGTGTTTGTCTTGTTTAACTGACGCGAACCATGCAACCGTGACAGCCGCTTTCTTTTTCGACATGCCCTTTACACTCACTGTTTAGGTTTCACTTCCGTGACGCCCCGTAAAACTGGTTGTACAACGAAACAGATAAACCATCCACCACCACTCGGATGCATCATCACCGCGGTGACTAGGGAATAAAAGTCGTGCGTCAGGAGTTGCAATATTGGTTGTGTGAAATGATGTGGTGAGGTGGTGGTGTTTGTACAACTAACGTCAACGCGGGTGGTGATTGGTCTACCTGTATCGTTTTTTTTTATTTCTATGGAAAACGAGAATGCGTACTCACTTATAATGTTCACGATGCGCAAAAAAACGTCGTCGCAAGCAGAGCATGATAAGTATCCAATACTTTAGCCACTCAGCCACATTATGTTGGAGTAGGCAGCCACTCTTTAAATATGACACTCACATGACCAACATTAAACGCATATGAAACACTTGTGCACACCTTGAACAGTAGCCATCACAAGTGATGGAGCTAAACGAGTATAGGATTACACGCATGGCGCCGCCGTAAACAACATTAAATAAATTGCAGTCTCTTGTGAAAACCTAATCACTAGTATTACTGCGGTTTGTCGACACTTTGAGGTTCCTCAAAGCGATGCAGAACAAAAACTTTGTGCGAGTAGTTTTCGCATCGGAACAATACCACATCAGCTAAAGACGACAAGTAAATCAACATATTTTGAAGAAAATAACAAGAACCATCTTTTTTCTGCGATTTTCTGTACTGCTCTGACTCCCAGCGACTGCTCGAGAAGCTGCATTGACGTCATAACACCTCTGCGAGCGCGGCTGCAGCAGCCGTGGTGTTCATATACACTCGTCGGTGTGCATACCCGTCAGCGTTTCTCGCAGGAGGTGTGCCTCTGCCGTGGTGGCCTAGCGCTTATGGTGCTCGGCTCCTATTCCTAAAAACAAGGGTTTTATTCTGGCAGCGGCGCTCGCATTTTCAATAAAGGCGAAAAGGCCAGAAGCCTGTGTGCTGTGCGTTGTCAGTGCATGTTAACGAACACTAGATGGTGAACATTGCCGGAGCCCTCCACTACAGCTCGGCTTTCTTTCTCCTTCCTACTCTTTTGCTCTTTTCTCCTACCCCTACGGACGCTAAGACATGCTCCCGCAAGGGCTGCAGAAAATATTGTCCTTTCCTTAAGCACGACAATAATTCGGTGATGCGCCTGAAACATCGAGGAATCTCACCTCCTTCTCTTACGCGTGTTTTCCGGTGGCTTTCGGTTTTAAAGACCTTGTCGCCGCAGAATGAATGGCCATATCATGCTGCGCTAGTAGAGCTACCAGAACACGAATTCATATTGTGCAGCTATGCGACAGTGAGCTTCGAGAGAACGCGGCCCGGCATTCCGGCAGGCTGTTCGACGAGGGTGTTTTGATGTCATGCCTACCGACCCGCGTCGGTCGTGTACCTTGGCGCACGTTCACAAAAACATAGAAAATTAAACCATCCGCTGAAAAGTTCAACTGGGTCTTCTTTTCGGTGTAATCGCTCACTGAAAATTCATCAGCGTTTTCGTAACATATTCACAATTTGCTTCGGCATCCCTTTAAAGAACGCTAAACCTTCTGCCTCTTTTCATCACAGCCAAAATATAATGTAAAATCAGTGCAATATAAACAGTACCAGCTCGCTTAATTGCGCTCGTTCATGTTGAAGGAAATCAGCAAATTCGCTCACCGGGACAAGACAGAGACGGACGAAGCGCTGTCCGTCTCTGTCTGATTTCCTGCAATATGAACAAACTAGCATAATCATTAAGAACCGTTGCCTTCAGGTTATATTGCTCATATCAACAGCTGCCGTTAGACACCCGTCTGCGCAGCCACTGTAGGCCCTTTCAAGCAGCCCCGCCCCCTGTGGTCTAGTGCCTATGGCACTTGGATGCTGATCCGAAGGTCACGGGATCGAATCCTGCTTGCGGCGGCTGCATCTCGATGGAGGTGAAATGTTGAGGCGCATGAACTGCGTCATGTCAGTGCACGCTAAAGAACCCCGGGTGGACCAAATTTTCGGAGCCCTCGGCCACCGCATCTCTCATAATCAAATCGTAGTTTCGGGACGTAAAAACTGAGAAATCTTAAATTATTATCCAACAAAGTTTAATGTCTAGCCTCTCGTAGGCCGGCGTTGTTGAAAAAATAAACAATTAAATAAAACCGTTCCCTGAGGCCGCAGCATTTAATTTGAGAGGCAACAAAATATACCAGTTAGTCCGCTTTCCTGCTGCACCGCCGGAAGCGCACATGACGTGGCGGTGCCAATCGGTCTCGTTTTTATGTCGCGGAGGACGAAATAGCACACATGGCGCCTCAGCAGAGGATTCTGCGTCTCACAGCGGAGTCGATAACCGCATGGGACCTCCATGCGTCGTGTGTTCTGTCGAATAACAGGCCGTACGTGTGAGCGATGGCGTCGAGAAAATTAACGCTCGAGAACAGTCTCGCCACCCACTATCATGCAGGAAAAATGCATTTCAGATGAAACCGCATACCGTTGATCTCAAAGGCAGAAAGGTGATATCAACAGAACAAATTTAATGGTCAAGTTAACGGTGAAAGGATGGCAAATCTTAACAGAGAAAAGAATGTAAAGAGGTGGCAAACACGAAAAAGGAATGGGAAGATTAAAATACAGGGGATGATAAGGGGATGGTCAGGTGCACAAATAGGTCGTTCCATTCTGACGCGGCGCACTAGGACGGCCGCGCACGCACACACACCCGAACACACACACACACACACACACACACACACACACACACACACACACACACACACACACACACACACATATATATATATATATATATATAGTTTTTAGAAACGAATTGCGCACTTGCGAAAATCGCACGTTTATTGTTCGACGTTTCGGCCGTGGCACGGCCAAAACGTTGAATAGGCTTCGTTTCTAAAAACTACTTTTCAACCGGACTCACAGAACTTCTACCCCGAATTATATATATATATATATATATATATATATATATATATATATATATATATATATATATATATATATATATATATATATATATATATATATATAATGGGCGTCGTTGCCCCAGCGTAGTTGGAAGTGAACGAGCAGGATGTGGTGGTCCGGCCCTTGACACCGTATAACACAATTGAAACAACTGAATGAGGCCAATGTTAGGCGCTGAAGGTAGCCAGAGCGTTAGAAAGCGCCTGTGTTGCATTAGGGAACACAGCTAGGCGACCATGTCCCACTCCAACCGTCAGCAAATTAGAACTCTGCTTTTTACAACTGTTGTCTACTTACTCCACTTATCCGGATGTCAAGCTCACAGGTAACTCATGTTTTCTCTCATATTATAACAGTCAGCTTGGGCGATGCGTTTCCCTATTTTTACCTCTTTATGGATTGTCACTCAATGAAGTATGCTATTCGTAGCTAACAAAACAAATACCGCTGCAGTGCTATTCCAGGGCGCAGGTTTTCATCCGATTTCCTTCACAATCAACATCTCAGCCACTTCACTGTACAAATAGCAGAAAATTAAGTCATATGTGGCTGCAGTCATAGTACAAAGTAAAACTAACAAAATAACCTTTTCTTCATTACGAGCAAATGGCTGTCTAACGCAGAATGTGTGCTAGATAAAATATATCAACATAACTATGATCTGACTTCTTATGGTGCAGTCATGCTTTGTAATGGTTCCTAACAAAAAAAAATCATTTCCAAATGGCTTCGAAGGAGCCACATGGAAGCCTATACGTCTATTGCTGATCAATACCACTTTGGGAGCTATTCTGCAATTTTCCACCTAGTGGTCATGTCTGCCTCTACCTGACGTCGTCAGAGAATCACACTAATGCACGTCCTCAGATATTCTAATGGCGAATCTCAAGGGGCTTCGCTCGCCGTGTCGAAGCGCATGTTCCGCTCCTCGCATATGTGTGACGTCAAATGTTCAGCGACGTCAAATGGCGTGTTTTGATAAACTGGATAAGCATTTCGTCACCGCATTTTCTCCAGCTCTAGCCAATCAGCAACGGCTGAAGTAAACAGTACACTGATTAGACGGTTACAGAATAGCTCCCACGCGATTCAACTGTGCCAGTAGCCTTCCCAAATGTAACTACAGCTTGTAACGGCTAAAACCACATCGAAAATTGGTGTTCCTTGTTTGCAGTGGCTTGTTTAGACCAGGCATGCGCCAAGCTAGCTTGGAACTTTCACGAAAGATCGCCGTCCTTGATGACGTCTTGGATCGTTACGACAAGAGAGCGTGGCCAACGTACGGAACAGGTAAGCGGCTACTGTAATATCAAGGCATCGTCACAAGTGCAACTTCCTTTTTCATAAGCGTGCATTTTTTATTGTGGGGAAGGAAACGCCATGTATACCTCGTAATTCACCTGCAGGAGAACCTACGAACGTGTCCATCAACCTCATCGTTTACGAGATGGGACCCCTGAACGAGAAAGACATGGTTTGTTGTGCAAGTTTTGTCCGAGACCATAGCTTCTGTGACCTATTTCTGGCTACGAAGTGGCAGCGTGTATCGTCAGTCCAAGTGTAGTTTTCGAGATGCGTTCCCCTTAGCGGCAGGCTACCAATACAAGGCGTAGCTGTGGGCAATGCCTATACTTCCGAAAGCGCGTACCACGGCAATGGGTATCAGTATAGTGAGATTAAGGTTTGTGTAAGAAACACCAATTTCGGAGATGAAGTAGCCTCAATTTGTAATATCGAAGACAGAACCTCGGAATAGCAGGGTGCATTCATTGTTATCGGAAACTATTTAATACCTACTTTGTAGACGTCATAAACACACCATGGGAAGTAGTTTAATGCTTTAATAATCCCGTGAATCTGTAGTATAATGGTAAATAGAACACTGAGCCAGTAAAATAGAAGTACCAGCGAATTGGACAGAAACAACAGCGCCAAGAAATGTCGGTACTGCCATTTCCGACACTTATATATCTTATCCTTGAGAAAGCGAAGCACCAACGCGACTTCTGTTTCCGTTCCCCTGACAACAGGACTTCCGCGTGGACATGGACCTGCAACAGTCATGGACTGACGAGCGCATGGCACTGTCGGAACTGGGCGTCAATTACTCATTCATCACGAACGAAGGCAGCCTCATCGGGAGCATATGGAAGCCGGACATATTTTTTGTGAACGCCAAGGAAGCCACGACGCACGACATAACCGTGCCAAACCAGTTGCTGCAGATCCTGCCAGATGGTGTAATTCTGTTCAGCATAAGGTATGCAGTTAGTTTGTAGTACACACTAGGATCCCCCTCGCCTGTAAGAGGCGAGCAATTTCAGGCGGGGGCGCCGACACATTAGGTGGAAAGAAAGACAATGACGCCGTGGAGACTACCCTTATCGCGTGTTTACCGTTAGTGTTCGCTCGCCACCAACTGAGACGTAACCGATGCCGCTGTCCGTTAGCTGGTCGCGTCATTGAGTGAAAAGAATTGTTGATATTGCACAGTCTCTAAAGTCCGCGGTTTTACGGAATTCCGTCTTGTCGGGTGGAGGCAGCGTCAAAAGGTAAAAGCGCCAACCACAACAAAACATGTAAAAAAAAAAAACAAGACACTTTTGTTCACAGTCCTTGTTCTGAGCATGGGCGCGAGCGCTAAATAAACGTGCAAGTACGTTTGCTCTGCAGAATTACCCTCCGGCTGTCTTGTCTGATGGACTTCCAGTTGTTCCCGCTAGACCGGCAGATCTGTGATATGGTTTTCCGTCCATGTAAGTATCCTTAAAACACTAACGTAGTGAAGCAAGTTATTTTTCCAGCTGCACAACTTTCGTAAACTTACGAACGTATGCACCATATATATCCAATTTATTTTTACAACCTTTTTGGATTGAAGAGTTTTTACTAAGCTTTCTGATTCATTCGCAGACAGTCATGATCCCTCGAAACTTGTTTATTGTTACTTTAGATCACTGGCATTCTCACCACCATTTTACAACTTTTCTTTTCATTATTATTATTTTTATTTTGCGGCGACCAGTCACAAGGTAGGCCTCACGGGGGCACGCTTCAGTGAACACCCTCGTGATTGCCAAGTTTCCAACCACAGCAGCTTGTTTTTATGAACTACCACTGTGCACAAGATTCTGGGCACTCTCATTGTCCCTTATTGTGATTTAAATCCTTTCTAATTATCCGTTTGCGATATCAATACTACAACAGAAAACACGGTACTATAAATCTACTGAATTGATATATAAAGCATCTTCGTTTACGGAAACTGCACTTCCGCAGTCTTATTGCAGTCCGCAGTATTCCGCAGTCTTCCGCGGTCTTATTCTTAACGCCATCTTCTACAAACCACTAACTGTGCTCTAATTGGATACGAACAATACAGCCATGAAATACCCGTCGCAAACGCACTTATGTCAGCTCTATGTCATTATCGCGTAAAACCAGGATATAAAATAAAATACAGCAAATCATAGGCACTGAAATATATGGGCATTGCAAAAGTCCTGCAGGGTAGAATGGTCGCTGAGTGTTACATTTTTTGCAACGACTCAGGTCATGCTAAATAAAACTAAGCCCACCGAAGAAGGAGAGTGCAAGCTTACGCAGGCCCACGGTTATTATTTATTGTTTTCTCATTTTTGTCATCGCAGATGCTCACACAGATGAAAAGGTGGCGATTTCCTGGCGCGATACAAACCCTGTTGTCCTGGAGTTCTCGAACGATGCTCCAGAATTCGACGTCATCAATTTTCAAATTTATAACTTCACAAGGTTCCATCGAACGGGTGGGTACACTTGAGGAGTTTACGCAAAAAACTTCTTGCCGTTCTATATAGTGCAACACTTAAAAGCGATACAAGCAAGTGCGATATACCACAGAGGCTTAGTCATAATGCGAGACTGCTGCGAGGCATTGAACTGAGGTGGCGGGTTAGCCAATTCAAAGGACCCGAAGCAGTGTCTGGGGCGGATTCAGGGTAGCCTCAAAGGGGTCGCCCTCCGAGCACTGTGACACCCCACCAGATAAAAAAAAAAAAAAGAGAGAGAGAGAGAGAGAGAGAGAGAGAGAGAGAGAGAAAGAAATGTGCGCGGGCTAGTGTTTGTGTGTGTGTAAAGATAGGGGAGAGGCGGGGGGGGGGGGGCATTGTGCCTCAAGAAGCATCTATCTTGGGTGTGGCACAGTTCGTTTTTCTGTTTGGTCCTGTCATTTTGCAAACAAAATCAGGTATGACTAGTATAACGAAAGTCCTTACATAACATAGCCTTTAAACAAAGCAGACATATTTTTACCTCTAATGCCTTTCTAGCAGCTACACGGAATAACAAAGAAGTGAGGCGAAGAAAGTAAGCAGATAGCAAGAACGCTGATATTTAATTGAACGGAAATGCACCGGAAGTACGAATTCCGACTCGCCCGGCAAACCACTTTAAATATTATTTTACGTCAGGTTTGTCATTGCCTTATTTTTGTTTTAACATTCCGCAATCTTTGCACGTTTCAAAGAACTTATTACACAGTTCAGTCTTTGGAGTAAGTTTGAAGGGATACTAAGAAGCTGCTTAGTGGAGGGAAAAGTCAGTGACCCCTAAATGCTGTTTCAAAGCATCAAAGCTGTTGGAGTCGAGACCCTAGCTATGTGATGGACGAGCGAGAACCGACTGGAACGATATATTGATATGAGCCTCCTCTTGTTACGCTAAGAAGCAGTACGGCTTAACGACAGGTATACAATAACAGCGGTGAAAAAGGCCGCGTGTCATGTACTCAAGGTATCAACACAAGATAACCGGTCTGTGTTACCTCGTCGGTATACTTTTAAATAGGACGTCCAACTTGGGCGAGTTGGTGTGTTCTGTTATACATTGTCCTTTGGGTAATTTGCGTCCGCAAAATATATGCAAATGTTGGCAGACACATGTAGGACTGCTTTCGTGTGGAAGGGAAATCACCTGTGGTAAGCCCCGCTGTGACGTGCTGCGTGCAACGACGCGTCCACTCTGCTCAACGAAGCGCGCTCTAAATATGCGTTTCCTCAACGACACCTAAAAGCCGTCGTAAATTACTGGTAGAGCGCTTGCTTTGCACCTTGGGATTTGATACGCGCCGAGCCTGCGAAATTTTCTTTGAAGACCACAAAGTGACTTTGCTCGAAAAGAAAAAAAGGCGCCACCAGCGACCTCATGTGTTTACGTCACTATCAACGTGACCTGACGCAATAGCCATCGCGTAATGTTACATCGTGACGTCACCGCGATGTCATGTGATGCCATCCAAAACTCGGTCACATGACTTTTGTTACCATTCGTGTTCACCCCGTATGCTGGATGCAGGACTCTTCTATTTATGAGCCAATAAATGTTTTCGCACTAATGAGCACCTCCTTTGTCGCGCTGTGAAACGACACGTTTCACCGTGGTATTTATTTATTTATTTATTTATTTATTTATTTATTTATTTATTACATACTGCTAGCCTTGGTACCAGGACTTAAGCAGGAGTGGGCATACATACTTTTCAATTGCAAAAATTTACTACATATAACATTAGAAAGACATAGCGAGACAAAAAATAGTCAAGTAGCTGCACACAGGGCAAATCATTGTTATATGACCCGACAAAAATTGCGCATGCGCAGGCAACTTCAGCAGCCTGAAGATGGAGTTCCTGCTGGAGCGGGACCCCGGCTACTACCTCATCCACTTTTACCTGCCGCTCACGTTGACGGTGCTCATGTCGTGGCATGCACTTTGGCTCAAGGTCGAGATCCCACAAGCCCGCATGGTGCTCAGCATCAAGTGCCTGCTCACCATCGTCACCGTGTCCAACAGCGCGCGGGCACTTATACCGCGGGTCTCATACCTCAAGGCCGCTGACGTCTGGGTCACCGCCTGCATACTGTTCGTGTACGGCGTCATCTTGGTCTCCGCCATGGTCAACTACATGTCCAGGCTCAAGCTGAGAGCACTATGGCTGAGGCGGACGGACCAAGCCTTTGCCGACGTTTGCCACGTACGATTACTTTGGCAACGTTTGATACGTCCTACCTGCAGCAATACCGAAGCCACGTTTCTTTTGCGCTACTTAGCAGTGACGCTTGCAATTACAAATGTGACGAAAGCGAGTTGCTTTCTTTATAGCTAACAGATGTGGCCCGCGCAGACCCAAGTTGAACGTTAGTAAGGATACAAGACTTTTCAGACATAAATCTGATCTAGCTAGTTCAGCGGCCGGTGCGCCACGTCTCCCTTTGAATAAACAAATAAATATGCAGGCAAACGAGTGAGTGAGTGAGTGAGTGAGTGAGTGAGTGAGTGAGTGAGTGAGTGAGTGAGTGAGTGAGTGAGTGAGTGAGTGAGTGAGTGAGTGAGTGAGTGAGTGAGTGAGTGAGTGAGTGAGTGAGTGAGTGAGTGAGGGAGTGAGTGAGTGAGTGAATTGTAAATAATATACTCCTCGCTGTAGTAAAGAACATGACAGGCCACAGGCGTGCTAGAGCTCTCAAGTTTTATCGAGAGGCCAAGTACAAGCTTTTATTTTTCTGTTTCGTTTACACTATGGGAAAAGTGCAGTAATTATCATGCTGGAGAATGTGTACGCTGCTATATGTCTATCTACGTGCATGAATAATTATGTATAAGTATGTATGTGTATGTACGTGTATGTGATGTTGCCGCCCTGCCAAGGGAAAGGGGTTGCAGACACGTCACGCTGTCCAAGGCCAGCTTTTATTCTACAATCCCGCCATCTGTATATGTATGTGTACAGGATGGCTAATAAAGCAACTTCAATTTACAACAGTGGTTTCGTACGTGTTAAGCGAACATAATTTTTCCTTCCCTACACAAGTGGAAAAAAGGTCGCATATTTTATCCCCTACCTCCGCAGTGCTTTCATTTCCGAACACATGATTGTGCGCACACGTTTGTGACCGCTCGTTAACTCTGACTTCGCAGGTAATGATGCACGGCACACCTTCGGACGACTTCCTGCTGAAAATGAACCGGGCCAACAAGCAAGAGCACCACAGGAATATCAAGATGTCAGAGTCGGTCGAGAGGAACGCTCGCTACCTTTTCCCCATCTGCTTCCTTTTCTTCAACATCGTTTACTGGCCCTTCTACATGCTACGGGCCTACGCCTACTTCTGAGAGCGAAAGCATGGGATTTCTGTCACATCCAAACAAATATTTGGTTTAATAAAACGTATCGCTACAATCACAAGTCTGGCTCGAGATCCAACATGTACGTACACGTTCTGATTGAGGATTATGAGGAGTACTAGTGGACCTTTAGAATATAGCCGCATCCACGGCATCATTGTGAGACACGCACATTGTTCTGTGGTTTTAATGTGACACTAAGCGTATTGCAGCAGGCGCTTTTCGTGACGAAGCTCAATGCTGGAGACTCAGACACCGCTTTCTTGTAATCCGGACTCGAGTGCCTCTAACGTCGTCCGACTGAATTTGGTCCACAAGCGCTGTCTGGTGGGCCAAAAAACAATTGCCAGCCGCACGGTCGAGCTAGTACGTTTCTCTTTATGAGCGGCAACAGTATTTCAAAGACAGTGAACTAACATTTCATGTTAGTTCACTGTCACCAACCTTCATAGGTGCGCTGTAGTAAGATAGCCAACGCGTCCGTAGTACAGCAACTCGTGGGAGACGCAGTGCATTTGGCTAGAAAAGAAGAAAAATGCCCCTGGCGTCTTTCGCTATCAGCCAAACGACATGAAAGCGAAGTCCTTATGGCATCTCTTGCACACCTTAATTCACAGCTTAATTCACCTTATTCTATCTTAACCCACCTTGATCCACCTTATCCACGTTCACGCACATTGATGCATTTTAGTTCTCCTTAATCGATCTCATTCTGTCTTATCCGCCTCAATATACCTTAATACAAGTAAGGTTTCTGACTCTACTTCTATCAGTGTATATTGTTTGAGTCATAGAGCATATTTAACCCAATTACAATTGCTAACTGATCAAAAAATACCTTCAATAATCGCTAACCATCTCTTGGGCTCGGCTGGCACGCTTCTTTCCTTCCTTGCATGCCGTAGTGCTTAGTACATTCTGTGCCCTTCAAGTCGACGCTGTGCTCGTTCAGGGACACCTTCAAAAGAGGTATGCAATATTTTCACCTTAACGAAAAGTTCTTTGGCTATAAAAACGCGAAGATACAGCGCCTGCGTCAGAACTGTGAAAGCACGAATACTTCACTTGCCTCGTCGTCTGAAGCTGATGCCGTGGGGTCCCTCGTGGTCTCGCCTCACTGCCATCGGGTACTCCCCCGATGGCGCTAAGGCGAGGCCAATGGAGACCACTGACACACTTTGTTCTACAATCATGAAGCATTCCGATCCTCTTAAGGGTCGGCGGTGGCCGCTCTGCGATGAGACCTATGACATCTTATACATGGTGTAGTCATGTACATGAGATATCCCCCTTGTCCTTTCCTCCTCAACTGCTCCTCGATGGAGTTTCAAGGGGCTGGTGCTCTAAGACCCCCACGCTCTCTCTATTGGACCGATAAGGCAACACTACGACCACCACCGCCGACATCAAGTCTTTACGTGAAACTGGTAGCCCACACTATAAGACTGATTTTTTCATGGCCATCTGCTCATGCAAAAGCTGTCACGGTAAAAGACCAGCGCCTTCAAGTACAGACTAAAAGCGCCGGCGGCCACCCAGACAAAGCTCAAACGGCAACTGGCGACTTAGGCGAATGGGTCAACGTGGCTCGCTTCTAAAATAATATTAATAAGCGATAGACAACGGTAACACACCTCAGTATGGTGAATTCTCCTGGAACCACTGCATTATGGTGTACCACATACTAATAGTGCGGTTCTCGCAACTTCATAATTTATGTAATTCATGTAACAGTCCTGGATGTACGTCGCGGCGCTCCAGTGACTGTGCCCGACCACGGGAGAAAGTTAAAGCAGCTTTCGACTCACTTTATACATTCACAGGTGATGTTTCGTAGAGGGGCATAACTACGGTATTACCCTCTTCCTTCAAGCCCTTCCCTGAATAAGCAGCTTGTTGCCGTTCTTGAGAAAGCGTAAAAGTGCTTTTGGTGCCTTGTGGGCCGACGAGCGATGAGGGCGGTGTTCCAGTAGCATCTGTAAGGACAGTGGCCGATCGTCAAGGTGATCTCAAGACGACTGGTTTGGGTGAACGCCTTTGACAGTTGGACTTGTCCGACAACGTCTTTTTCATTATTCCCCTTCCTTCTCTCTCTCGAATCTTTCTATTCCCCCTTCCCACTCCCCCAGTGTAGGGTAGCCAACCGGACGCCCTTCTGGTTAACCTCCCTGCCTTTCTGTTTTCCCCTTCCTCCTCCTCCTTGTTGCCGTTATATTTTACTCGGAGAGTTTTGCATCGAAGCGGATTCCTTGCATTGTCCCTAGGTAAATACAAAATGAATTTTTACGAATAACCCGGGCAATCGGAACTTATCCAGCTTACAAATTCACAGTAAAACCGGACAACAGATATCGCCATTTTCACTCGCATTTCACTCACCCAGAGACGTGTCATGCTGCTTCCAATCAAAACGTTGCTTACAACTTGCGACACCTGAACCGTGACACCCACTGTCGCCTTGCTACCACAGCTACCAGGAGGGCCGCACAGAGCTCCTTGAGTCAGTTAAAAAACACAAAATGAATTTGTAATTCACAAACCGGCGCCCTTTGGTAACTTTAGCAAGAATGAAACATGTTTTCATTTTAAGAATAATTGTAGCCAGTACGCTGTAAGCATGTGCGATACGTATTTTTATTCCCTACTGTTCCCGGCCAATCAGAACTAGCAGCGTAACCAGCATAGCAGTGTCACATTCGCTAAGAGAAGCTGATCATGTACGACGCTGCAGACGGCGCGGAAGCCGATTTCAGGTACAATAAAATTTAATACGCTCTTATTTCGCCACGTTCACTGGTGCTACGGTTATCAGTGAGTCCCACATTAAGCAAACGTCAATAAAAGTGACGTGCGCAAGTTTCGTTTCAGGGCCCCTTTAAGATACGCCACTTGCTACCCCCTCTAGGCTCGCTCTGACCCGTTCACGTAAACCAGAGCTGCATATCCAAGCCGAAAGACGATCGCTACGACACACACCCGCTGTGGTGCTCTCTCAGAAGGAAACTGCGATGGTTAGAGTATTTCTTCAAGAGTGCATATGAACATACTACTAGACGGTCTCACAATATAATGATCTCTTCTTTAGAAACACATGCAGCCAATGCACAGACTTGTTGCCGGACTAGTTGGTAAAACAAAGCTTGAGAAATTTATGCGAGCAAGAAAACCACGAGAACACACACACACGCACGCACACACACACACACACGCAGGCGCGTGCCCTCGCATTATCGCACATACATGAAAATTCTAATAACGTGAGTGAGTGAGTGAGTGAGTGAGTGAGTGAGTGAGTGAGTGAGTGAGTGAGTGAGTGAGTGAGTGAGTGAGTGAGTGAGTGAGTGAGTGAGTGAGTGAGTGAGTGAGTGAGTGAGTGCGCGCCTGGCTATGTGGGTTTCTTTTTCTCTGCGTTCGCAAATTTCCGAAGTGACGCCCCTATAGTGTTCGCTGAACTAAGAATCCAATGCTCTATCTTCCCCTGACAGTGCCTGAACATATGAATAGCTTAGATGATGTAGATGACAGAAACATGTTTTTTTGTGTGATATATTCAAGTAAGTTATTTACGATATATTCCGACCCAACGCGCATCACTGACCGGATACGCCACCCATCTTAAGACCGTCGCGCACGGTAAAGAAATTTATTTCGCATTTAAAAGTTCAGCCTCCATTCGCACTGCAGGAGCAAGCGATAAATGACACATACATAGCCGTTCCTCACGTGTCCTTGAAACACTTACAACAATGGCGTCGGCGCCTTCATCCGGCGTTTATACGTTTGCACTGAATGCCGACCTTCCCACGTCCACTTCATGAAACAGTGAATCGTTTCAGTTGCTTGTTGGCCTATTTACAGCTTTCGAAGGGCTGCGTGCACGTATGTAGAGAAGCGAAGGGTTGCAACAGTGTAGCGCAGAATGATCCGTTGATGAAATGCGAAATCAAACGAAACTCCGCGGTTAGGACAAGAAGTTGTCATGGAACGCCGTAGCACGGTTGCCAACAAGCTGCTTGCCGCTTTAGTTGCGTTAGCAGTTCCAAGACCTTCCGACGCAGGATTTGGAGGGTAAGCCTATACCATGTTCATTTCATGTGCGAAAGAAATGTAATATACGTGTGCAAATTATTGTAAATTTGATCAAACTAAATTGGGTACCCCATCAAGGCGCAGAGCGACAGCGCAGTGCCAGGCAGGAAAATTCGACACGTTCGCGAAAGGAAGGAGGACTTCGATATTGCAACGAAATGAAATTACTGGGAGGAAAACAAGACGTCCGTTTACTACTATACTGACAGTCGACTACCGTCAGTATACAGGGTGTCCCAGCTATCTTTAGCCAGGGTTTAAAATATGCCGATGCACCCGAAGACAACGAGACCAAATGCATTTTTCTTACTATCGTACGGAGTGAGTCAAACTATTTTTGGTGTTCCACTTAATTGGTTAATTAGGCGAGATTAATTAATTAACTTCAGAAGCAACAAAGTTAGGTAAGCAATTCCTATGGAAAACTTGTAGAGTGGTCTGTCAAATGCCCAGTTAAAAGGTTTCCAACTTTCTATCTATTCATAATTAGTGTTTTCCAGCTTGCTGCAGATGCCCGCGAAATACAAAATAATACCACGTGACATAGCGGCTTGCGCGCCGCGATTGCAGTGCTCTCAAACTTTCCGCGTACGAACTAACAGCGCGTTTAGCCGGGTGTACCGCAGATGAAAAGCGACAGGGCTGTGAAAAATGCGGTGGTCGTCCGATCTAAATCAGCAACCGTCATCGCTAGCGCTGCGTAAAGCGATTGACGGGACGCGTGCAGCGCTAGCGATGACGGTTGCTGATTTAGATCGGACGACCACCGCCTTTTTCACAGCCCTGTCGCTTTTAATCGGCGGTACGCCCGGCTAAACGCGCTGTTAGTTTGTACGCGGAAAGTTTGAGAGCACTGCAATCGTGGCGCGCAAGCCGCTATGTCACGTGGTATTTTTTTGTATTTCGCGGGCATCTGCAGCAAGCTGGAAAACACTAATTATGAATAGATAGAAAGTTGGAAACTTTTCAACTGGGCATTTGACAGACCACTCTACAAGTTTTCCATAGGAACTGCTTACCTAACTTTGTTGCTTCTGAAGTTAATTAATTAATCTCGCCTAATTAACCAATTGAGTGGAACACCAAAAATAGTTTGACTCACTCCATACGATAGTAAGAAAAATGCATTTGGTCTCGTTGTCTTCGGGTGCATCGGCATATTTTTAAACCCTGGCTAAAGATAGCTGGGACACCCTGTATATGCCTATGACAGTTCATACAGTAACGTGAAGCATATTTCACTTTGCTTCTTTCGTATTGAGGCGATGGAGGCGAAATGTTAAGGCCCGTCCGTTGTGCGATGTTAGTGCACATTAAACAACGCCAGGTGGTCTAAGCTTCCCGAGTCCACCGCTACACGGCGTCTCTCATAATAATATCGCGGTTTGGGGACGTAAAACACCCGAAATCAACCGATCAATCAATCGCGTATTTAGGTGCGCTTCTGAACTTCGTCGTCGTCCAATACGAATTGCAGCAGTATGCTTCTATTTTTTTCAGTAATGTTATTGCAGAAATTCTACTGATACCGGAGCAAGAACCAAGCAAGAACATGAGCTTTATCGACGACATTCTGGCAGACTACGACAAAAGACTGTGGCCAACGTACGGGACAGGTGAGTTAGCTTGAAGCATTGTAACTTTCTTAGCCGTACGTAGTCAGTTTTATAGTTCTTTGTGCTAAACTATGTTGCTTAGGCGGTAGTTTTGCTTTAGTCTCTTCACTGGGGCAATGAAAATGGTTACTAAGGTCTACCGTATTTCCACTTGCACTTGAAGGACGCTGATTAGCCATTTCAACATACGGACGTAACGTTACGTATTCTTCAACGCCTGTCGACATACTCTACATCTGAATACCACTGCGCTTCACTCTAATTGAATTAGGCTAATAAGCGTGGTGGCCAGGCCACTGCAAACATCTGAAAGGATAGGTGCAGGAAGCCAAGACGACTCCGCAAGGCGCTTCGTCGCATTGGTACTAATCGGGTTTGGCTGCTCAATTAACGCATTTCAATCACGTTAGGGTTTACAGAAGTTAACGCGCCGGGACGGCGGCTCGGTCATGCCCACTTGTGTTAACGCGAATACTTGGACAAGTTTTCGGCCGACTTCAAACAACGGAACTTCACAAACTGCATATAAAATGTTTCCAGGTGGCAAAAAAAAAAAAAATGATAAGGCCCTAAGCGAGAGCTTCCCCATAAGGATACCGTCATGGGTGGACACGGTTCTCTTAGTATACATTCAAATGTGCGTATAGTAGCTGTTCTCTTTAGCAGGAGCCTCTGTTACTCGACATGGTAAAGTAAATCCAGTGAGGTTCTCACACTGTGAATGTCAAATCGCGCGGTCCGTTTCATGCAGATGACCCAACATTTGCAGAAGTCGAGCTATGGGTCAACAGCTTCGGACCCCTTGACAGCTCCAACATGGTAGGTATAAGCGCTCCTCAGTGTATGCCGCAGGACCTGACACATGTGTTATACCTATAAAGACATCCTAACGACTATCAGGCGGGACAATAAAAAAAAGGAGTTGAATTTCCCGCGCTTCACCTGTGAGAAGACGAAGCAAGCGCGAGGGCGCGAGCGGCCAGCGGAACGAGGCGGCTTTTTAACGTTCTGGGTTAAGGTGGATGTCAATAAATGTCCGTTTTAGCTTCAAGTCGCAGTCGGCTTTTCTGTCTGCAATATTTTAGAAAGGTTTCGTGGCTAAACTCGCTACACTGGTTGTCGAGGGTTTCAAAGGTTTATCCCTCAGGTCACGGTCATGTTACACGTATTTAGTATACATCTAGGCCTAGCCGCTAGTTCTAGCTGCATCAGGTTTCCGCAGCGTTCGCGAAAAGCGATGTAGTGTGCCAGAAAGCATGGGGAATATAAATTTACTAGATGAATTCAGGTCGTTACATCTACTGACAAAGCAATTTTGTTCACCTTAAGGCCAGGTTACGAATACATATATCTCTAAGGAAGCTTCGTGGGGAACTACAATTACATCGCTATACCGAATACTTCGCTAAAGCCGATTTTGTTATAACTAGGTTTAGCTCTAACATAGCTGACGTTAAACGACGCGTCCCGCACTTTATTTGCGCAAAACCACGTTTCCTCGCCATAAATATGTATTTGAGCCATCGAAAGAGGGAATGTCCATAGGACCAACATTTCAACAACAGCTAAAGAAACTGTTACTAATGATCAAAATAAGTTCCCTTCGCAGCGGAGCCCTAGCCGAGAGCCCCATTGGCCTTAGTCGCCCATCCAATCTGGTCGGACAGCTCAGAGGTGGACAGTCGCCCTTTCCACTGTTCCAATGTGCGTTGTTTTGCTGGAAGTGACCTTCGGGCCCGGAGGCTGTTTTGAGCAGCTCCCGCGCCTGTGAAAAAATGTAGGACTTCCTCCGTGCCAACGTACTCTGCGCACCAAGGATAGAAACTTCGATCGCGCGTCAAGGGTATGGCGTGTGATATTTTTTAAGTGGGTATAAACCCCTCTTGAATTTTTCTCCAATTTATTTCATTTTCTCCAGTTAGATACCTATGGGTAAAGTCAAAACGCTGCCTTTCGCAAGAGGACTTGCCTTGCTCAGTGTAGTCCGCTCGTCGAAGCATTGGCTCCAGCGGCATTTCCTGATCAACAAATTTTGATCACTTCAAGCGTTCATCTTGCCCGGAATTTCTGCTTTATCTCAATTCCTAACGTCTTTGAAAGTGCGACCACACAAGAAACGGATAAAAAGGCCCAGTGAAGGTGTTTGCTTTGGAAATAAACTTTAGTGCCGGAGTTTGTACGCAGTGAGGCTGCTGCGTGCCGCGTGCTCATGACGCAGGACTATCCGGTGAACCTGTACCTACGCGAGTCCTGGTTCGACCCACGTCTTAGTCTGCTGCGGCACGGCGTCAACGAGACGTTCGTGATCAACGGCGGAGACATCGCCGACCAGTTGTGGAAACCCGATCTGATATTCGTTAACGTAAAGGCTGCCAGGGTGCAAGAGATCACCGTGCCCACCAGCCTGGTACGAATATTCCCCAATGGCCGTGTCCTCTACAGCGTCAGGTGAGTGCACGATATTCCGCATTCCGACCAGCCCTGTTTTGTTCGTTTCTGTTCTAAATAGTTAGAGACATTCATTCAATACGTATTAAAATCTGGGCGACTCAACAATGTTGTATTTGTTCGATGCCCTTATTCAGGTCGACTACAAACTTTTGGTAAAGTAGTGCGTTGTCAGATGGTGACAGTTAACAAAAAAATTGGGGTCCGTTCCCCTGTCACCAAAACGAGAGCAAGCGAAGTTTGAGGTGTGCATGCCTTTTTCTTTCTTTCCTTCTTTCTTGCTTGCTTTCTTACTGTATTCCTTTCTCTCTTTCCTCCTCTTTTTTTCTTTTGTTCCTTCATTTCTTTTCCTTTCCGTCGATATTTCGTTCTTACTTCTCTCTTCTATCTTTCTCTCTTAGCACAAGTCGGCCAATAGACGCTTCGCTACAAAAACAGAAAGAAAAAAAACTAATCCACGGAGACGCACAACGGCAGAAAGATTGTGAAGCCGTAAAAGAAATTGTGGAAGTTTGCGTTAGGTCGCGCAAAGCTTCAGGCTCATAGAAGCTAGACGATCCTCATGTCCAGCAATCATGCGAGACCATGGTCAACCAAAGTTCCACCTAGATGGAGCACCAAGTCATTCATGGCAATTCCCAAGTTTTGACAATTATCAATCGATTATCGATTGATAAATGTTAAGTACACAGTACGAGGTGCGGAAAAGTTCAGGCGCTGTGGAGAGTGAGTGTGAATGCGTGTAGTTTGTGTGTGTTAGGCGGTCAAAATACCCGTACCCCTCCACCTCTACGGCGTTCCTCTTCTATTTCTTCCAGTCCCTTTCCCTTCCACTACGGACGCTTAGCCGTGCTCCCGACATTGGTTGCAGAAATTGGCGTCCTTCAATTTTTTACCCAACCACAATGACCATCACCATCTGCATTTTCGTAGCACGAAATGAAAAGAAAGAAAGAAAGAAAGAAAAGAAAGAAAGAAAGAAAGAAAGAAAGAAAGAAAGAAAGAAAGAAAGAAAGAAAGAAAGAAAGAAAGAAAGAAAGAAAGAAAGAAAGAAAGAAAGAAAGAAAGAAAGAAAGAAAGAAAGAAAGAAAGAAAGAAAGAAAGACCTGTTAGGGCCAAGCGTTTCCGTGTAACCAACACAGCTCGCTGATCTTCACGGAGCGGGAGCGGTGATGATTTGGTTTTCTTTTCTTCTTTCTTTCTTTGTCCTTTTTCTTTTGTAAACACAGATTCGTCTTTCCAAATGTGAAGCATGCCCCCCGCAATCGTCTGTCAGTGGTCGATCGCGGGGGCCTCCTGCAGAGAATAGAGCATTCAACGGCTCCACTGCTATAGTGCTCCAAACTCTTGCAGTGATGCAAGCAGTTACAGTGTACAGCCAATCGTGCTAAGCCAAACTGAAGCACACAGTAACAATGGCCTTTCGACCCGAACGTGATGCATCCAAAGCGATGGCAAGTTCTAACAGAGAGAACGTAGCCATTTGAACAAGCTTGTTTAGCACATAAAATAGCGTATAGCGTAGCCGTCTTGGGTAAATTATTTTATTACTTTCCATCATAATTTACCATACTTGGATTTTATGTCTGAGTATCGTCTTGGGTCAATTATTTTATTACTTCTCATCATAACTTACCATATTTGAATTTTATGTCTGAGTATCGTTACTTCTTTCGTGGTTTCTGCTGTACCCTCCAGGTTGGATCTTCGACTGTCATGCACCATGGACTTTCAGCTTTACCCCTTCGACACGCAAAAATGCCACATCATAATGCGACCGTGTGAGTGTGGTTTCATGTGTTTTTCATGCGTTGAACATACGTTTTATTCAACGTTAACTGTAGCTGCTTACATAGCAGCGCATAATCAGATCGTGCAGGCGTATTCTCGCAGTTCTGTCGAATTAAGCTCCCCTATAAGCCGACAGAGGTGCGCGTTGCGTCTCCCTCCGTAGTCCAGCTAAGGCCAACTCCAGCCCGGCAACTTCTTTTTGTTTTCAGTCAAATGGTAATTCTATGTTCCTGAGACGCTACTGACACGCTCCACATAGAATAAACGTTCAACAAACGCGAAAGTAACTTTAATAGAAGCGGTTCAATAGAAGAGGTGCAGCGCCATTTCTCGACATTCCCGTAAGGGCCATCCGTCATGTTCTTCAGGGCGTCTGAAACGAAAAACCTGTGGCTTCTCAGCACATCGGCTGCTATTTGTTGCTTTTTTGCCGTATTTCTATGGTGTTTTCTCACTGCTACGGGCCGTTGCGCACGCAACGGGGATCCGTGATAAATCTAGAAGCAACGTACCACTGTTTTAACCAGCCACATTGATTATTTAAACGATGAAAAAATAAATAAATACCGTCAGCACCGCGCAAATGGTGTCTTCAACAATTTGCGTGTGCTCATATCTGTGTTCGACGTGAGTAAAATCGCCGATTAGCCTAGCTTTTATTTCTTCTCTAAATGTCAGCTGCTTTACCTGCGACAAAAGCACTGATAGATATATGACATGCGCTCTTTTAACTGATTTTTGACGGACGGGTACATCGCGCATGCACTATAGAGACTTATTGAATTTGGCTCTGTAACTTCGGGTTCTCAGGCAACCGGACCTTGCGTCAAACAGTAAAGCGCTTCCCTTTGAATTATCGTAAAATTTTTCTCTCTTTATTTCGTCTTTCCCTTTTCTGTAGTTGTTCAATGCCGGCTTCTACTCCATTCCTGCATTCCAATCCGACTTCTCCGCCGCTCTGACCAAGCTCTTAACGCTCTTTTTCGTCCCATCCGTTTCGTTACTGGCTGTATACTTACTCGTAAGCCTTCTAGTTCTCTTACTCCATTGTGAGTCAACGTTCTTCCTATACAGATACCTGAATACTTTCGCTGCCCATCTACTTCCCTTCATATTCCTTGATCTCTGTTCGTACCTAATTTTACTCTGAGCTTCCCTTCCCTCAAAGTCAGACCATCCCATATCCCCCTTAACAGCCTCATTTGTGGTCTTCCCATGGGCGCCCAATGCGAGACGTCCGACCGTCCTCTAATTCACGTCCAGCCCTGATTGTACCTCTGACCTCATGCACACCACTGAGTTTCCGAATGTAAGTGCTGGCACCATTACACCTTTCCACAAACCGCGAATTACCTCGTACCTGTTGCAACTCCACAGCGCCCTATGTTTCATTATTGCGGAGTTCCTCTTTCCTTTAACTATCATAGCTTTTTCTTGTACTTCTATGTATCTATTCCCATCATTTATCTATATCCCGAGCTATTTGTACTCTCGGACTCTGGGTATCTCCTCGCCCTGTATTGATATGGTCTGATCGTTGCTGTCATTGAATATCATCCAACCGCATTTTGTCACACTAAATTTTAGTCCTGAATCTTCACTTTCCCGACCACATATATTAACCAGACCCTGCAAATCTGTTCGACTGTCTGCGAATAGCACAATATCGTCTGCACAAAACAACCCGGGGAGCTTTTGTTCTACCACTATACCTGCCTGTCTGTGTGACAGCTTAAAACCAATATTGCTCATCTCCAATGCTTTCTCCATTCTCCTTATGTAAAGCATGAATCATAGGAGGGGGGGGGGGGGGGGGGGGAGGGAGCAACGGCATCCCTGCCTCAACCCTTTACCTATATCGACGACCTCCATTCTACCATTACTCACCATACCTTCCCATTCCACACATACTGTATTTCCACTGTATATTTCCTTTAAGAGCTCTACACAGTCATCCCCTATCAGCCTCTTTCATTATGTCCCATAAGATATTCTGATTTACATTGTCGTGCGCACCCTTAATATCCAAAAATGCCAAATGTAGAAGGTCTGTTCTCTTTTCCGGCTATTTCTATACACTGCGTAAGCGCAAAAAGGTTATCATCTAATCTCCTGTCGACTCGAAATCCATTTTGGAGATCGCCAAAAGTGCCATTATGCTCTGTCCATATCTGCATTTTTAATTTAATTGCCTGCATCGCCAACCTGTAGAGTACTGATGTAATTGTCAGTGGTCTATATGAGCGAATGTTATTTTTCTCTCCCTTACCCTTATAAATGAAGTTCATCCTACTTGACGCCAACTGTTCAATAGAGCAGGCAGAGCGTCATCTCTGGACATTCCCATAAGCGCCATCCGTCATGTCCTTCAGGGCGTCTGAAACCAAAACCTGTGGCTTCTCAGCACATCGGCTACTATTTGCTGCTTTTTTGCCGTATTTCTATGGTGTTTTCTCACTGTTACGGGCCTATGTACGCAGCGGGGATCTGTGATAAAGCTAGAAACAACCTACCACTGTTTTTAACCAGGCACATTAATTACTTAAACAATGAAAAGAATAATAAATACCGTCAGCACCGCGCAAATGCTGTCTTCGGCGATTTGCGTGCGCTCATAACTGTGCTCGACGTGAGTAAAATCGCCAATTAGCCTCGCTTTTATTTCTTCTGTAAAAGCCACTTGCTTTACCTGCGACAAAAGCATTGATAGATATATGATATGGGCTCTTTTAACTGATTTTTGACGGACGGGTACATCGCGCATGCACTATAGAGAGAGCATGATCGACCGCCTTTTGCTTGTCGTAATTGCTGTTCCCGGATGAAAGTGACTGTCTGGAGAACAAACACGCATAAGTCGATATGACACTGTCTGAGCGTAAGCACGACTTTAATTGTTCCAACGCAGTGAACGCATACTGAGCGTCTCCGAAAAATCGTGCGACATGCATTTTTAAAAATGTACCAGGTTTTTAGCACAACAGAAATAGTTTACCCTCTCACACCTCCCTTTCCTCCTTCTCACCCTACCATTAGTCCTCCTCATCATCACTTCCCTCTCCCTCCTCTTTTCTTTCCGCCCCTAGCATTATTATTATTATTATTATTATTATCATTATTATTATTGTCGTTGTCGTTGTTGTTGTTGTTGTGTTGTTGTTGTTGTTGTTGTTGTTGTTGTTGTTGTTGTTGTTGTTGTTGTTGTTGTTGTTGTGTTGTTGTTGTTGTTGTTGTTGTTGTTGTTGGTAACATAAAACACACAAGGACACAAAGAGAAGAAGGAAGGAGCAAGCTGGCAACTGCCGCCGAGTGGGGCACAACGCCTGCTTGCTCTTTCAGGAGGAGGAAATAGACGGAGTGAAAGACGGGAGGAGAGAAGAAATAAGGTAGAAAAGAGAAAGAAAAGAACGAATAAACGCAGACAAAATGAAGTAAGTAAACAAAGAAACATGACTATAAGAGGCAAGCCAAACCAGTAGCGTTCAAGAAAGTTAACAGGGCTCGATGGGCCTTTCATGTCGACCAGCACTTCCACTGAGGAAAAGGCAATCGGTAATCGAGGCACACCGCAGTCCGGGCAGTCCGTATGCCTTGACTAACAATGCACGCTGCGTGGCAAATGCAGGGCACTGCAACATTATATGTTCGAGTGTCTCACTGGAGCCACTAGACGCACATGACGGGCTGTGCGCTCGTCCTTGACGGTACTATAACCGTGCGCGCACCAACACAGAACCAACCCGTAGCTTATACAGGAGGGCTCTATCACGACAAGGCAAACCACGACCACGGACACAGCGAGGAAATGACCCTGTTGCAACACGCTGATCTGGGTGCTGTTTCAGTAGGTGTCGTCGATCTATCAGTAAACGTGCGTTGTGAAATGTGCAAGTGATGTCCGGGCAATTGCACACCCTGTGGGCACAACTTGAAGCTAGGCGATCAGCCTCTTCGCTGCCAGGAATACACACGCGCGATGGCATCCATTGGGCAACAAGGGACACACCACGAGAAGTAATTTTGTCGGCAGATTGCTTGATACTGCATAGAAGTGGACTGTCAGCGTGTCCTCTCAGCAATCTGCTAAGGGCAGCACGGGAGTCTGTAAGGATGGCGACCTTGAACGCGTTCATTCCTTGTGGCACGTGCTTCAAAGCAACATAAATTGCATAATCATGCATTGCTATACCATGCATGGCTATGCTGTTAAGAGGTGCTTGGCACACTTCTGGCACATAATCACTCAACCACAATTGTGCGGACCACACAGGCATTTCGCCAAGGTTAAAGCGGTTACACTGTCAAAGATATATTTACTGCGACAAAGGCATTTCGCCAAGGTTAAAGTAGTTACGCTGTTAAAGAGGAAACGACTGCGATGCTTTACGTTGCTTCGTTACCATCGCAAGCTCTTCTACCGCTAACATTTCAAGTAGCGCACGAGATTTACATTCACTTCCGCCTCCAACCGTTCGACTTGTCAACTGTGCAGACGCGTACACCGTGAACGAGGTTGCCCTCATCTGGAAGGACGACAACCCGGTGACCCTGACACGCCCGGTCACACTCTCCGAGTTCCAACTAGTTGATAGCTACAACACTACTTTAAACCAAGAGCTGCCAACAGGTTGGTCAATTTACCTCATTTTTCTTTAAAGGCGAAAACCTTATACTACGTATAATTGGAAGGTGTCCTCGAACGGCCTAGGCGTCGACGCGAACGGTACAAGAAGTATCACGTGACCCAAGGAAGGCCAGAAGTAAGCCAAACCGTGCCAGCCGTGCATAGTACGAGAGGATTTTTGATTACCTAAAATAATTATAACGCATAATCTCAGACTGAGAGCAGCCATTTGTGATTAATCGAAGCCCATAACTAATACCGAAATGAGAAATCTGAGCGCAGTGTTAAACAGGAGTCGAACCCAAGACCTTGCTTGGATTAGTACAACTCAAATAAACGTCCAGAAGCGAAGGTACTGTATAAAAATGTTTTCACACATATTTTTTTCGTATTTTTTTTCTGTACTGCTAGTTGCCTATTTTGCCAACAAAGTCTACGGTTGCGGTATCAGAGAGTGACAGTCGTCTTTATATGTTTTCCACTTGAATTCTTTTTTTTTTCGGCAATGAAGAATTCTTCTGCAATCGCCTTTAACACATATCATAAGCGTAGACTTTGATCTCTATCATTTTCATTTACATACTAATTAATTACTTTACGGTACAAGTTGAAATCAACGAATTATGGCCCCCGAATTCGCAAGCCATGCCACTTTGAACGAATTTACAGGGTGACACCCCTTTCTAGCGCATAAAAAAATGAAGATAAACGGGGCCGAAGAATGTGTCGTTGCAGTTATACTTGCGGTTCGGCGAAGCCAAACGCTACAATTGTAAGCGTTAAGCTATTATCTTGGGTTCCTATTTTTTATTTTTTGCTTGCTGCAATTACACCCAATGCTGATGTACAGAGTAGCCAACACGCAGCCAAAATACAATGCTTTCCCAAAGAGAAACACAAATTATTAACCATATACGTGCGAAATATATTCGCCGTAAATGAAAGCGCTTTTTGGGCCTAGTCAGATAATGACGCCCATCAATCGTAGAGGTCCCTGTGAGCATGTGAGCCAGATGTAGCACTGGTTGGTCTTATGATCGGGCAAAGATCATCTGCACTACTTTATTTGTTCGTTTACGGTTCAGCAAATGAAGAAAAGGTATATATGTTTCATAAAACTGAAAAAAGTCAGGCGGCCTCATCAGTGCTGACAGTGCCGTCTTTTGTTGAAAGAAGAGCAGGGGGTTTCCAACTGTAGTTGAATCCAAATTGGAAGCTCCCTGGTGCGCGCAGCGCAATAACATTCGGCTCACGTGTTCACAAGGGCCTCAATGACTGACTGGCATCGTATTCCGGTTATGTTCAAGAAATGTTGCAGGGTCCCTTTAACCATGCACCTTCGCCGTTACTAACCGAACATCTCCACCAGCAACTCCACCGAGCTTATCCGTGTGCTACTAACACCCGGACCTATACAGCGTCGGCTTGTGTCGGTGAAAAGAAAGCATGACGTAGCCGGCGGTGACTACACGGTTTGATCCGCGATCAACGTTTCCGAGATTATCTAAAGTGACACACTAGGAACCACAACCCACTTTTTCCGAAGCAGTGCGTGTGCGCGGGAGGCAAGATTATGATGATGATGAAATTCGTTTTTAATGAAAGGAGGACCGAAGGTCACTGGTGGGGAGACAGGGTAGTGGGGAGGGGGTAGGCAAACCCTAAATCATGCGTACCAGCCCGCTAGAAACTCCAAAGTGGGCCAGTGTGATAAGACTATCAGGGTGTTCAAGTATATCCTTTTGCAGGAGTATATCCTTTTGCAGGAGGCAAAACAGACCATTACGATTTTCCCGCACAAAACAAACCGTAGCAGCGTGCAATGTGCACAAAGCAATTTCGGCAAATTATTTTTTTTCTCTTTGTGTTGTGTTGTAGAGGCTATAAGCGCAAACGTTTCTCCAGCGTTCAGTATAGTGGTTTGCGCGATGCGTATTCGTGCATGATCTCTCTCAGCAAGCTACACGGGCTAATTCATCTACAATTTTCAGGGAATTTCACGGTTCTTCAATATACGTTCGTGCTGCAACGTCTGCGTGGCTACCACCTCATTTATGTATACCTACCGAGTAGCCTCATCGTGTGTGCCTCGTGGATTTGCCTCTGGCTAAAGGTAAGTGAAAATAAGACCAAGCGCCACGCTTTAACAATCGCCCACATGCATATGTGCCACCATTTCAGTGACAGGTTAATCGCAAATCTCACAGAAGTGCGACGCCCACGCTATTACTATGTTCCCAAAGCACCCGCTCTCTGCGCACTGACTGAATGTGAAGCCGTAAAGTAACGTGCGCAGCATAGAGACATACCGTGCTCGTATTACTCGCAACATTATAGCATCTGCCTTTGGAAAAATTGGTTATAATATCTTGTGCCCAGTATCTTTCTGCGCGGACAAAAATATCTGGGTTGTAGTTAGAAATACTTGTATGCGAGCTGGTGTATATATACAAGGCTATGGCTAAGATCATTAAGAATTGCTCTCACACCATTTCACTACTCCAGGTGAGATTCGTGAACAATATCAAATAAGTGAAACTGGAAGAAATTCCCTTGGGTTCATGCAAACATAACTTATCTTGCTAGAGTTTTCTTACATTTAGAAAGTGAGGCGGCTTCAACCGGCCCCTCAATTTATGATCTTCTGTTCGTGCCTTCCAGGGTCCAAAACATAATTTCCGAGAAACTCGTACATTGCAGCGCATTCGCCCATGCCGTGAGGTCACGGCAAACAGCAAGCGCAGTTTGCTACGTACAAACCGTGCTTGTTTGGAGAATAACGGTGTGTTTGTACTGTACCCGTTGGCTACCATTAGATATTGGACGTCAACTCGAAGTGCCAGCCAAAAACGTCAGGCTTTGTCAACAACAACAAACAAACAAACAAACAAACAAAACGTCGCTTGGACGAGCTGCGGCATTTATGTTTGCCGGAGTTGCAAAGAGTGGTACCTGAAATAGCCTTACCTTTCTCCTGGTTTTAAAAGGGTATGGGACTTAGCAGAATGACGTTGTATAACGGCATAGTGCGTAATAATTCAACCGTTCTTAAAATTTTCGGACGTGATCATATCCTAGTTGTCTTACTGCGTATTATAAATTATGATTGCTTAAGTACTATGCAAGTGTCCCACAAATGTAATAACAACAATATCCATATCCGCAAGCACGAAGTTCACGCAAATTTGCGCACTCGCCATGATTCCTGCGATGTTGAAACGATTGCAACGCCACAGTTTCCTCTAGAAATATTGACAGGAACATACGTGGTCTCGACCCTATGTCGTACCCATCCAACGCGCACTCCTGCTTTCCTGCAACATAATTCGCTACCGCCACGACACCACCGTACAAGATCAATTCGCGCGCAGGTGGAGATCCCGCAGGCCCGAGTGGCACTGGGCGCGGTGACGATGCTGACGCTCGTGTCGTTAGCGAGCAGTGTCCGCACCACCATCCCGCGGGTCGCGTACCTGAAGGCCATCGACGTGTGGTACGCCACCTGCATCATCTTCGTCTTCGCCGTACTGAGCTTGGCCTCCTGCACACACTACCTGGTGCGTGTGCGCCTCAGGCCACTCTGCGTGCGACGCGTGGACCACTGGGTCGTCGACATCTATCAGGTATACGCCTACGAGGCGCATCGTTAATTGTGGTGTATGTAGAGATATCCATCTGCGAGTTACCTACACAGACAGGCAGGCAGGCAGACAGGCAGGCAGACAGTTCTTACCCGTTACCGTAAGGATATTGGAAATGACAGCATATGCAAAATAGTTGCATATGCTACCGTGAAATGTGGCAAAGACAGCAGCATTGTTGTAATCTCCGCGTTCCTGGCAACCTCCGATGAAACTCGGGAAGAAAGCAGAAAAAGTCTGCCAAAGTACGCAATGACAAAAGAAATTGAAATCTGACAGCGCGGCAAGCCGAACTGCAACCTCAGCAATCAATGAAGCCATCAGGGAAAAAAAATAGTGCTCATTACTCGACTGAATTAACCCAGAACAACAAAGTGCTGTGTGTCTCCTTCGTTAATCCTTCGTTCTGGCGCTGTTGTTACATTCTATCCTCGACCGTATAACGTCATCAGCGCACCAGACAACGATCGAGCGACATAGTACATACTACCAGCGCTACTGATGGATCAGCAGCCGCCGTTGTCACCTGGAAAAATAATAGTCCATCCGCAAAGCCCATATCGTTGGTATAATTTGAAATCGAGAACGGGCAACGCGGAACAGCGGCACAGTCGCTGCGGTCACTCTGGCGACAGTTCGGATCCAATGGCAACGCCGACGCAAACTGCCCAGAGTGAACGGCATAAAATGGCACGCCGGAACTCTGTCTGTCTGTGTGTGTGTGTGTGTGTGTGTGTGTGTGTGTGTGTGTGTGTGTGTGTGTGTGTGTGTGTGTGTGTGTGTGTGTGTGTGTGTGTGTGTGTGTGTGTGTGTGTGTGTGTGTGCGCGTGCGTGCGTGCGTGCGTGCGTGCGTGCGTGCGTGCGTGCGCGCGTGTGTCGCACACAAACATCTTACGACTCAAATAAAACTTTTTAAGCTCTATGAGACCGCAACGCGTAAGGCACAATACTTATGTATGCTTTAAAAAACGCCGTAACCCGACAGCTGCGATTACTCGACTCGCTGCCATGCATATATGAGAAAAAAATACTAATAACCACGTGCTTTAGCTCACTTAAAACATCCATAAATGAAGCAGAAAATTGCTCCGACAAAGGCTATATGCACGTAATGCTACTGAGGGAGCTGTAGGAAAATGTCTTCGGTATTGAGATAACCTATCATGCGCTTCGAAGATAAGTATTGAGGCGCAGAAGGCTACTTACCACACGAAGCTTTGCCTTGAATTTTCTCCTCACGTGGTATAAACGAGCGAAGCAAGCGCGCAGTTCTTCCACACTCCGTTGGCTCAAAGCATGCAGAATACGAAGGTACGAGGATGCGCGACGTCAAATTCGCTAGTGGTTCATCTTGCAAAATACAGCCGTGTCACTTTGTGCTCTACCAGACTTCTTCACAAAAAGCACCGCTTTCCATTAGCCCAGCTCTGGACCAGCAGACGAGGCTGCCACCGTGATGGACGCACACGCACCTGCAAAATGCCCACCGGCCTGCGCTCCTCACTTAAAACGCATCACATTCGGCTGGCGCCCGCGAATGCGACTGCGGTTTTCTCCGAAACACCCAAGTCCGAACTACGTCGCAGTAACAGGAGCATCCTCAAGCCACGACTTGAAGCGCTTCATTTGACCAAGCCGAGCAGGGCGCCGCCGCAGTTTTCAAGCGTTGCTGCCTTTTGTCGCTAATATGTAGTTATGCGGTCTGCCTAGGGACGGCGGTAACGTCGACATTGCGTTATCTAGAAAACACCGTCGATAGCCTGCCTTATCTAGGCGTGATGTGATAAGAAGCAGCGTCATAACTGTGCGTTAGGCAGTCGGGCTTGGCTACACATGGTTCAGTTGCTCGCCGCTTATGGATCCGCAGGCTATAAGCAAGCCCAGTGTTCGAGGCATCTTGCCGAACGAGCGGTTAATGCTACGCTTCATTTTTATCACCTCGGCTAAGAATAAAAAGAACGAACACGTCCGAGGCATGCAGTTGGGCATGACCTATGACATGACTATGAAAGGCGTGACGTAACATGCTGCTGTACTATACTTGGCTCATGCAATAAAGTGTGATTTCTTAGCGTATATTAAAAAAAAGCCCCTATAGGAGAGGACAAATAAACTCTTCCTCCTCGTTTTCTTCTCAACCTTTCATTTTTCACACTAAGTGCACATAATATGAATGGTCGGTAATGAATATGTAAACCCACGTGGTTCAGCTGCTTATGAAAAAACGTCACGTTTTCTATAAGTTCCCGATTTCAAAATTAGACTTGAATGATTGCCAATTAGCCTCGGCCTAAGGACTCAGATGCATTGCTGCAATTCCGCCTGTAAAGCATTTTTCGTCAACAAAATTCAGTTAAATAATAGTATCAGTCACCCATTTGTGGACACTCAGCCATACAACGTCCCTAAAACTCTATCGCAACGCTGTTGCTAATGGTCCAAGGAACTGGCGGTACCAGGCCAGTGCGTTTGTTCAAACAGTGGAAAGCGCTCCTGCGGCGATTTGTCATGTTGTTTTATGCAACTAAACAGGGATATAACGACAATAAACGGCGTAGTGAGGCCCTTTAAATTAACTTTGAGCATCAGTTGTCTATTACGAGGGGCGTTCATAAAACTCGTATTATCTGTGTGATAGATTTATGGAAGGCGTATGTAAGAGGCATCAGAAGGAGTCTGTGTCTGTCTAGCTTTCGCATAACATGGAACTTAAGTTTTATATAATGCCGCGCAACACCGCTAGGGCTCCAAATCAAAAATGGCAGCGCCCATATGAAAACTGAAAGCACGTTCAGTTATCCCCTTTCTGCATTTGAAGGGACAAGATGCCAAGACGAGTAATGGTGAGCTGGTGGCGGCCTACGGTGGCAATTCCCCAGCGTGTTACACTGTTCTCAAATGGCGCAGACGACTTCAAAGCGGACAGAAGAGCCTGGACGTCGTAAAACAAAGCGGCACTGAGCTGGATTGTGAACAACAGCCTGTGGCACAGGTGGAGGCACTATACTCGCTTTCCGGCGGAAAAGCGTTGTAGAATTATTGGGACAAGTTGACGTGAGTGAGCGTAGGCTCTGAGGGAGTACAGAGGGTGACTGTGTACACACATGGGCTTGCATGCGCAGATGAAGCTCGGGATAGGCGTCCGTCCGCTCCATGACAATGCCGCGGCTCACTCGGCACTGGAGACCGTGACGCATGCAGGTACGAAATTTTGCCTCACCCACCGTGCTCACGTGACTTTGCACCAAGTAACTTCTTCCTCTTCCCTCGTATGAAGAGCACGCTGCACGGGAAGCATTTCCAGGACGATGAAGTAGTCGTCCCTCAAGTCGAGCTCTTCCTGAACTCTCAAAATGAAGAGAGCTACTGCAATGGCCTCCAGAACTGTCGGAGGAGATTGTGTAGAGGAAGCATACACTTACGCTCAAATTTTGTTTCTATGTCTCTCTTGATGCCAACAATACGAACTTTATGAAGGCCCCTCGTAGGGTTCGCCTTTGCCCTCTCTTACCTCCCCGATCAAGCTACGTAGCACTTGTATAAGCGTATAACCGTATAACCCTGTTTTTTCCCGGTATCTAATAGCGATGGCATCTTGCCGTACCCAATAGATTTATGGTCAAACTACATTTAGCTCATTTTTTATATATAAACGAAGCTCCAAATCAAGCTCAGGTGCGTTAATTGTACGGCGCATTTATTGAGCAAAATGTCCTTGAAGGGCTGAGAGCCGAGCCGTTACCCTATGCGAGTGCTTAGCGCTAGTTCAATTTCACGTCTTTTCCGTAGGCAACTATACGAAGCAACACTCCTGCATTTTCGGTTATACCTAAGCTTGATCCAATCAACATGGCTGCATTTGTGAAACATGGGATAGAGGTCACATTTTCCAGCAATGCCTACGCGAACATTGCCGCTCACAGCAGCAATAGCTACAATGCTGCGGATCAGGACAACCGATATGCTTTCTTCGTCGACGATTTGTCTTATTGCGAGAAACAAGACCAGAGATAACAAAAAAAAAAAAAACTCACAAAAGTCATTTTTGTACGCTGCCTTACACACATGCACCAACAGCATTTGTTGTTTCATGCGTTGCGCTTTTCCAGACGTAGGCGTACAGATGCATCGAAGACGGCGTTTTGACTATACGCGAAGCCAGAACTGGCGACGAGAAGCCTTCGCCACCGCATTTCGCGCCTAGGCGTTGGACGGCCATAGCAAACGCGGCCTGGAAATTTTACTATTATATGTAGCATGCCGTTATTTATACTTCGAGCAGATTTGATGGGAAGTTTGATGTGGTTGATGAAGTCTGATGCGGCGTGATTTGATGAAGCCTGGTGCCTCATAATTTCGCTTGGGGTAGTGTATGCACGAAAACGCTTATCATAGTGAAAGTAGCGCGCGCGCACATTTTTCTTCCCTTGCGCTGGCGCCTGTGTCGTACCGTGACACACTTTAGCAAAGAGAGAAAGAGAAATCACCAACCCTTCCCTTCCGCAAAGCTGGTCGAACAGCGAAGCGTGTTAGGGTTACAGCTTACAGCGAGACGCTCTTCTCAAACAGGCCGTCTGTTGTTCTTTCGTTCTTTAAACAAACAGCTTAGCTGTTTAGGGTCGGATTGTTTAGCTGTTTAGGCTTAGCTGTTTAGGGTTAGGATTGCTTAGGCTTAGCTGTTTAGGGTCGAAATAAATCCCCATGAAGCGCTGACAGGCAAGAGCGGAGCTGTCACGCAGAAGGAAACAGCTTTTGCCCTTGACTCACTGTACCACACTACTACATGATACTGACCATGCGAATGACAATATAGAAAGAAATGAAAAAAAGAAAGCATAGGGTTGAGCGGAAGGGAACACCGGACCTGCGCTTGCCCTCGACCGACTAGCCATGCACACCCTTGCCCTTAGGTCACTATACTACATGACAGTGATAGTCTGTAAAACATGGTAGTGATATCGAGCTTGAAAAGAAGCTCAGGGGAAGATGGAGGCTCGAATAGATGAACAGATCGCTAAGAACGATGAAGAACATGGAATGTCGCTGGAGCCAACAGTTTCGGCAAGCGGACTAGTCTTCGTCAGGGAGGAAACTCGCAGCTTGCCGTCAGGATGGCAAGCTGCGAGTTTCCGTCCATCGTTTTTCATCGTTTTTAGCAATCTCTTTATTGATAGTGAACTTGGCATCCTTGCCCCAGCTTGAGGGAAGTTTTCTCTCGTAACAATTCGGGGATGAAATTGAATCACAAATGCGTCTTTGCAGTAGGGGAACTCGCATTTTACATCAGCCCAAGGTCTCTTGCCCATGGAATGCATAACTGAAGCGATAAGTAATGCACCTCCTCCTCAGGATTCCACCCTCAGCAGCAACTGTGACCTCGCGCGGTCGCCATCGCCAGGCACTGCCACCGCTGGCGCGCGCGCTATCTCGGTAGCCATCAGCGGGCGTCTCGTAAACCCTTCTATGTACGACGCTTTCAACGCGAACAGACTGCAAAAAGTGGCAATGAGCAAAGAACTAACCTGCGGGTACAACGAAGTGAGTGTGAGTCTGTGTTCAGCTAGCTGCAACCGCTGCTGCCAAATGAAAACCGCGGGATATTATATCATGCATTGCTATCGCATTCATTGCTTCGCACATCCGGCGGGCGAATCTGTGACTTTTTAAATTATGCATTATGGTGCTCCATATAGAAATTGCACTGAAACAGGCAATTTTTTTACCGTAATTTGTGGCAACTTTTGGTAAGAAGTTGACGGAGCAAATCCTATCTGGGTTTTTATTAGTGAGGCGATGAATTGGAAAGGCATCAATAGAAACTTGGCGGTCGATTACTTTATAGTACAACATGACCATCAGACTTTATATGTGCAAACAACAGGAAGTACACAATTTTAGAAATAGCGAGTAGAATTTAGAATACGAGTCAGCGGTATTGAATGAGAAAGTCGGTGTCCACCAACTGTGGAGGAGGAGGAGAAAGGAGGGAGGAAAGACAGGCAGTGCTGAGACCGGCTGGCTACCCTGTGCAGGTGAAGTGGGGTGAGGGGAATGAAAGGCAATAGAAAGGAGACACGACAAGAGAAAAGAAAAGGATAGAGAAAAAAGAACACGCGCAGAAAAAGAAAGGAAACGCGACACTGCTTAGAATCTGTCCTTTAGACCGCTCGTCCTAAAAAATCGTAACAGCGCGTTCAGCGCTTTCCGTGCTGACGATGGTCCTGGCCAGTGTCCCAAAACTCGTTGCTCGGACAAAGGGCGGCTGTCAAGTCTGTCTAGAGCCGCGGTAAGTTCTTTCCTAGGGCCACTGTAACGGGGACACTCACAAAGAAGATGACGTATCGTTTCGTCGCAGCCGCAGTTCTCACACTTAGGGTCGTTCGTCATTCCAATGCGAAATGAGTAGGCCTTCGTGAAGGCAACCCCAAGCCACAGGCGACACAAAAGCGTCTCTTCAGCGCGAGGTATTCCTGACGGAAGGTGGAACTGAAGGTCCGGGTGCAAACTGTGGACAAGAGCATTGGTGAATTCTGATGAATTCCACTGTGCACGTGTAAGTTCACGTGCTAGGGATTGAAGCCTTGCGGATGCGTCGGTCCTGGAGAACGGTATTCCTCTACAGTGGTTATCATCGTGGGCAGATCGGGCGCATTCATCAGCGAGGTCATTGCCGCTGATCCCTCAGTGACCCGGTATCCACTGGTACGTGATGTCGTGTCCTTGCTCGACTGCATGGTGATGAAGAATTCTTATGTCAGCGACTAATTGCTCGTGATGTCCATGACGAAATGGTGATATAAGGGACTGAAGAGCTGCTTTGGAGTCGGTGAATATTGACCATGCGTGGGAAGGTTCTGCAATTATGACCTCTACCGCAGCATGAATGGCGGCGAGTTCTGCAGCCGTCGAAGTTGTAAAATGGGACGTCTTGAATCGTATGGTGACGGATTTTGCTGGAATGACCACTGCTCCTGTGGAGCTTACAGAGGAAACTGACCCATCCGTGTAAACGTGAAGGCGTTTTCTGTGTTTCTCATGCAGGAGCATTAGGGTGGCTTGTTGTAAAGCTATAGATGACAAATGGCTTTTCTTTTTGATTCCGGGAATGGTCAGGAGCGCTTCGAGGGGATGAAGACACCACAATGGTAATGATGGCCTTGCTGGAGGCGTGAAACTCGATGGCAGGACAGCACGATGAGCAGCAATAATGGCGCTGAATTCGGAGTCTGGCCTAGAAACGGAAAGAGACGCTAGGTGGTGCGATGGAATTCGAGCAAGATGCCTTATGTGTACTCGTAGGGCATCCACACGAAGGTATGTCAGGATTGGGTGATCACGTGCGACGACTACAGTCGCTGCTGTTGATGCACATTTCGGCAGTCCAAGACATATTCTCAAAGCTTGGGCTTGAAGCGACTGGAGAACGCGCACGTGTTCCGCCCAGCACTGGTAGGATATAGCGCATGCGTCCAAGGAACAACGCTGTGTAAAGCTGGAGCATCGCTCGTATAGATGCACCCCACGATTTTCCCGCAAGGAACCTGAACACATGGGTGATATTGGTTAGCTTCCTTTTCATATAGGAGATGTGAGGGCTCCAAGACAGGTCGCGGTCGATTATTACTCCCAGGAATCGGTGGGTCTTCTCACACTTGACAGCCTGTCCGTTAATTCTAATTACGTAGTGCCCCATTTCCTTGCGTGTGAAAGCAACTAACGAGCACTTCTCGGATGACAGTTCGAGTCCCCTTTCATGAAGGTAATAGACCGATCTCACCGCGTGATCTGCGCATGCGCGAGTTTCCAGGCGCGGCGCCGCCGCCATCTTAGTTGTAGTTCTCAAAGCACAGCTACGGTTGTGCGTGCTGCATGCTATAAGTTTACGGGCGTTTTTCAAGTATCTTTGGCGTGGGCAGCGATTGAACGCGTCAGAAAACGATGTCCGAGCCTTATGTGGCCGTGTTTCATTTAAATTGTTCAAGCCATGTAGTGCTGTTAGAGAAAAAAAAAGAAAAAAAGAAAGTTGGAATGTAAACATGCGACCTGGTCACGATCTCGTCGTTAGTCCGTGCGCCGTATCGCTTCCAATTGCTGTTACCCGTATTCGCTGAATTATTCGCAATAAAAAAAACAGTAAAGACTCTCAGAGCACGTATCGTACAGAGATAGAACGCCAAGAGCGTGGAATGGTGAAAACTGAAGACTCAGTCGAAGGAACGATTTTGCGCTTGTTTTGTCAAAGCAACTTCACATGCACAGTGTGTTGTTAGTACAGGGCTTCGATCACAGTGATGCGCTAGATGTGAATGGGTGGAAAACGATCGCGATGAAGAGGTTAAAGGCGCGTCCACCTTTGCGGAACGATGACCTGCCGCACACAGTTAGCGAAAGCTTACGGGCCGCGGCTAATATCGCGAACGACAAGCAGTTCCTGCTGCATAAAGTACGGATGAGTCGGTGAGTAACACTGGCAACAGATGCAAAACGACGAAAAAGCGGCAGCTCGCTCTGCCCGCAGCCCTCACACCCGAAGGCTTGGCGCCGATGTCGTCGCTATAGGCCTTACCGCGTCAAAACTGCGTCGGAAAAAACTCAGCAGGCGCATGACCCTATGCAGGCCGCTCGCGCACACAAGATGACACGTTTTGTCACCGGTATGTACTCTTTAACTTGTGCTCGCAATGAAACCACACATTGAAAACCGAAACACTGGCGGCACCGATGGTTGATGCCGGCGTGGTGTACGCGCAGCGTGAAGTATGCGCTAAGTTGGGCTTGTATCAGATCTTTCGTTCCCGTTGACGCTCGCAAGAGGTTAAGCATTTTCTAGCGAGCACAATTTTGTCCAGAACACAAGCTGTACCCACTCCGATGCCGTTGGCGGAGATCGCCCGGCAAGGTGATCATGCACACGCTATGAATCGTTGCGGTCATTGATCGGTCCGTCCGTGATGTGCCTGAGCTGTTATGACGCATTGTTAAAGTGTCGCGCATACAAAACACAAAATTCACAAACACTGCTGAACAAGCCGTGCGTCGTATATAGGAGCCGGTCTGTCCGACGCACCAGTTCCTGCCGGAGCTTGACATCCTTCGCGAACACGAGAAAAACCGAAGCGCTTTTGTTTCAGGCTGTTCTTGTAGCATCCCGGCACATAGGGCGTAAATCCAACCATCACAACTCTTCGAAATAAGGCCGATAAAGCTCGTTAACGCCGTTCGCCGATGCACCAGCCATGCATTTGAGCGTACCGCGACCGCCGCGAGTACTACAAGTTCCGGCATGCACTGCGGCAGCGGTGGCGCGGTGAAACAGCGTGGTGAGATCGGTCTATTCGAGGTTATTGTGGTCGCTCTCTGTAGCCGGGCCCGTACGTGCATACGTGTCACCCCAGACGCCCAGATGCAAATGTCGTCTGCATATATAGAAAGATGGACAGACCGTAGAAGTGCGTCGACGAGGCCGAGGAGTGCTAGGTTGAAAAGTGTGGGGCTCAGGACTCCGCCCTGTGGCACGCCGCGACCGGTCAATGGTGCGTTGTGGTACCATCCTCTGTTTGTACGAAGAAGGTTCTGTCCTTTAAATAGCTGTAGATCCATGTGTAGACACGGCCACCTAGTCCAACATTGCCCAGAACATCCAGTATGGCTCCATGCAATACATTGTCGTATGCGCCTTTTACGTCCAAAAATATGGCTGCGGATAATCTCTTAAGGCTTTTTTCCTGCTGTACAGATGAGATAAGGTTTACAACGTTGTGAATAGAAGACCGTCCGCGCCGAAAACCAGCCATAGCATCAGGGTATATGTCATAGCGCTCCAGATACCACTCAAGGCGAGTCAGCGCCATCCTCTCCATCACCTTTCCTAAGCAGCTAGCCAGCGCAATGGGGCGATAGGAGGCCAAGTCAAGAGGAGATTTACCTGTTTTGAGCAGAGGGACAAGGCGACTGGACTTCCACGAAGGAGGAATCAGTCCACCGCGCCACGAGTCATTGTATATGGCCAGAAGGGCCCGTCGACCTGTCTGACCGAGGTTGCTGATCTTCATGTAGCTTATGCCATCAGGTCCAGGTGATGATGAACGCTTGCATACAGCCAACGCGGCTTCAAGCTCCTGCAAAGAGAACAGATTGTCCATCCTGGGGTCTCTTGAGATTGGCGTGCTCCTTTGGCTACTTGAGGTGAAAGAGGACCCTTGACTGGCAATCCTCGCGCAGAAATCTTCTGCCACCTCAATTTCACGACGCCCTTGATGGAGAGCAAGGCACTTAAACGTGTGACGCTGTTGTGGTGGTGTGCACAGGCCGCGGACGACTCGCCATATCTGAGATATAGGCTTGTGTGGGTCAAGCGACTCACAAAACGTTTTCCATCGGAGAGACTGGAGAGTGTTTATACGACGCTTAATTTTCTTTTGTACACGTCTCGCTTCCCTTAAATCGTGAATTGATTTGGTACGCCGATACCGCCGTTCAGCTCGACGACGGATTGCTCGGAGACGCTCCAATTCCACTTCATGTTCGCAAAATTTTTTCGTCGGTGAAAAATCGTAGGCAGCGTCTCGAGCTGCGTTTCTGATGACGTCTTCCAGATTGTCAAGAGTGGCCTCTTCATTTGCTTCGCAACCTTGCTCTGTTAGTGACCTGTACTGCGTCCAGTCGATGCGTCGAGAAACGGTCATGTGCGACGTGTCTAGGCCGTTGACTGTTATGTAAGTGGGAATGTGGTCACTGCCATGGGTTTCGATATCAGGAAACCACTGAACCTTGTGAATCAGGCTTCGTGACACAAACGTCAGGTCGAGGCAGCTGCTATACGTCAGTCCCCGAAGAAACGTAGGGCTGCCGTCGTTTACACAGCGCAGTTGATAGTCCGACGCGAATGAAGAGTCGTCTTCCTCGACGATCCATCTTCTGGCTTCCCCATGATGGGTGATGAGCGTTGAAGTCGCCAGTCATAATCCACGGCCCAGGTGTCGCTGATAGAAGTGCACCAAGTCTCACAGTGTCTAAACGGCTGGAAGGTGAAATATATACGCCTATAAGCGTGAACGTCAGGTCCTTTCTCTTCACTGTCAAGCACACGTACTAGTTTTTATCATCCGGTGTTACAGCATGTTCTATGTAGGTAAGGTCGCACCTTACATAAATGATGACTTTGCTGCAGTCGTTGAAGGTAACAGACCTGAAAGCTTCATAACCGGATAGCCGTATTGTACTGTGAAGTCGTGGTTCGCAAATAACAAGAATCGGAAACCGATGCCTAAATATGAATGGTCGAATATCCGAAATGCGGGGTCTGAGGCCTCGGGCATTCCACTGGAAGATCGAAGCTTCTTTGACTGCTTTACGGAAGGGCATTCCGTTAAATCCTTGTGGATATTCTACCTCTGCGCTACGCCAATTTGCCCGTTCATAAAAGCGGACGAGGAACCCCCAGCAGGACCGTATGTGGGAGACCAACCAACGCTGCACACAGGACACACTGTCGGTTCAGCTACCATCTCCTGGCCGTTATGGCGGTGCGGGTGCACTGGACATGTTATGAACTGCACATTTGTGACAAGGTAGACGTCGTGGTCAGGGCGCCTTTAGAAGCGCATTGTCTCTGCATGTAACATCTTGCGAGCTCCATGTTGTGAGGCGTTCAAATATTTGGTGCCGTGTTATATAACAGCTCGGAAACAGTTTACGCTTGCCTTCGCGTGACTCGACAGAACTGCGTCTTGGCTGGAGGTATACGTGATAAATCACGCGAGGGCAAGCGAACGGTTTCTCTTTCCGAACCTTTATGAAATTGCGCAAGCCATATGTTGTCTTCTTTAGCTGAATGTAATGTTTCGCTTCCTTTTCCGCCTTCAAGGCTAAATAGTATATAGATCTCTAATGCTTCAAGGTCGCGTTTTGAGGTACAAAAAATCACGTGACCGTATGAAAATGCATACATGCATATAGCCCAGCCCGGGATGTGCGGGATGAAAGTTCGTCTTTCGTTTCCTTTTCTAATAGTAAATTTAACTTAAGCAGGAGAAATTAAGGAAAGTAGATTTTTTCGAAGAATAACTCAACTGATTCGCCTCAGTGTCCCCTTCAATAAGATGTCCTTCACAACTCTTCGCTCTCGCAGAGGCTGGTTCACGGACGCCGCACGGACCCGTTCTTGCTGACCATGGACAAAGAGAACAAGCTCGAATTGCACCGCAATGTCAAAATGTCTCAAGCCATCGAGAGGGTTGCCCGATACATGTTTCCCATTTGCTTCGGTTTCTTCAACGTCGTCTACTGGTCGTTCTACGTCGAGAGGTCCTACTACTATCCCTGACGCACCACTTCTCCTGCACAGTGAGGGCGCAAGGGGAAGGAGGGGGGGAGGCATGCCCCACCACCAAAGTTTTCACTGGCCAAAACACAACGCATAAGTCTTCCGCTTCCCTGTGCCCCCCCCCCCCCCCCAAAACACCTCCTAGAAACGCACACACACTTCTAATAAAAGAATCCTCCTGGCGCCGCTCCTACTCTGGTGTTGACACAAATTTAGCTAGAGGCCATGCTGTTTCGGGTGGTATACTATCATAAGAATTAGGAAAAAATACTTGTATTTTCCCGTCATATAACGTCTTTATTTATTAGAACAATATGCACACATACAATTTCAGTCGTCTTAGAATACGCTTTTCTTCCTTAACAATAACGAAGGAGCCCATTTCAACATTGTTTTGAATAAGATATCCGATGACAACTGAGCGCGCATCGCCAGTTGTGAACGCGAAAGCATTAAATAATAATAATAATAATAATAATAATTATAATTATTATTATTATTATTATTATTATTATTATTATTATTATTATTATTATTATTATTATACACAGTCCTCGAGTGCCATCTAACATTGAGTATGCGGGTATGTGCTGCAGTTTATACCCCAGAAACAGGCAATGCAGACATTGAATTTTTTGTGACAACATATTGAGGAGTAACAGGCCAGAGACACTCTCCAGGCCGACACCTCCTCCTTTCCTCTCATTAAATGCTTTCTTCTTCTTGAGACAACATACTTTGCGCGGCTCAAACAAGATGATTGATTTATATCTGAGGTTTAACACCCTAAAGTCACGCTATGATTATGAAAGATTGATTTGTGGGGTTTAACGTCCCAAAACCAGCTCTGATTATGAGAGACGCCGTAGTGGAAGTCTCCGGAAATTTTGACCACCTGGGGTTCTTTAACGTGCACTGACATCGCACAGCACACGGGCCTCGACATTTCGCCTCCATCGAAATGCAGCCGCCGCGGCCGGGATTCCATCCCGCGACCCTCGGATCAGCAGCCGAGTACCATAGCCACTAGACCACCGTGGCGGGGCATGATTATGAAAGACGACGTAGTGGAGGGCTCCGAAGATTTCGATTACCTCTTTAGATTCTTTAGCGTGCAGTGACATCGCACAGTACATGGGCCTCAACATATCGCATCCATCGAAACGCTGCCGGCGCGGCCGGGGGCTCAAACAATACCAAGACAAAGCCATAGTGCTACATCAGCAGTTGTGATGTTAGTGCTCGTCCAAAACCATCCGAGGTGATGATATTGTGCAGCTTTGATGTACGTCAGCTTTCACAGAGTGGAAGCGAAGCTTGTGTGATCTCGCTTGTATCGGCGTAGTCGAAGTTGTTCTGGTCGTAACGCCAAAATTCCCAGAAAAGCGGTACCCGTGGTGCCCTCTATGGAGTGGCGTAATATATGAATTTCGGCGTAATTATTCACGCTGAGGGCATGATTTTTCCACGTTAGCGTGTCTTCGCTTCACTGCTCACAACGTCGCGCATAACGAACTAGGTGCCGGGATCCCTTAAAAGCGGGTTCGGTTATTTCGAACTACTTGATATATCGAACAAATTACGGAATTTGTTCGATATATCACGGAATTACGGAATTTGTTCGATTACGGAATTTGTCACGAACAGGCACGCGTGTGCGAGGGTGATACTCGTAGTGGACATGCCCCTTCGCCCATCTCACCGTCCAGTATGGATGGATGGATGCTATAAGCGTCCCCTTTGTAACGGGGCGGTGACATGTGCGCCACAAGGCTCGAAAAATATTTAAGAACTTTTCTTCTTTTTCCTTCTCTCCTTAAGTTGTCCTCATGCCTTTTAAATCTACTTCAATTAAATCGATCATGCTATAGTAAAAACGGAAATTCATAGCCCAGTTCTCTGCCCCTTCAAGTTTCAAGTTTATTTCAAATATTATTACAAACATAAAATATTACACAAGATAATTATACAGAAGGTGGTGCGAAAGCACTAGGCTGCAGGGGGACCTCCTGTCCGAAATTGCAAATGAAAAAGAACGCAATTAGCAGTGAATAGCAACATAACAAGAAAACGAATGATTTAGCGGAACAACAATAAGACAATTATAATTAAACAAAGTGATAAAACAAATGAATCATGAAAATATGCGTTTAGTAATGGCAGAAAGTCCTTATTTTTCCCTATAAGTACGCCAGCGCGGCGCGCGCCAGCGTTTCCTTTCTTCCGGGTCAGGCGCAGTGGTGTAGTGCTTACGGTGCTCGGCTGTCACACAAAAAACGCCGGTTCGATCCCGGCCGCGGGGGTCACATTTTCGATGAAGGCGATAGTGCCAGAGGCCCGTGCACTGCGCGTTGTCAGTGCACGTTAAAGAACCCCAGGTGGTCTTTCAGACCCCTGACCCTAACCCCATGGACGTTTAGCCGTGCTCCCGACATCAGCTGCAGAAATTAGCGTCCTTTCCTTAAAGAGCAACTCCGGCGATTTTTCGGTGTCTACCGATCGTAATGAAACTTGCAGTATGTGTTCTCATCGTCACTGTAATAATATATGCCAAGCCAGGCACTTTCAAGTCGTTTAGCTTTCCCTAAAAAAAAACTTTTTAGCTGATTCCCATGTGGGTCACCCTATGTTTTTAAAGTCATTACCCTCAACACCTGTACGGGCAGGCGGGCTGTCAAGAGCACTATACGGCGATACTTCAGCGCTCAAATCGTCGCTGTCAAGTTCAGAAAAGCCAGCATTTAACTCAATATATCGTCGGACGACATTGCCGCTTTCATTTGTGTGGTACCAGCTCCATATTTCTGATGGCGGGGTCACTTGTGACGTCACCGCATGCGTTGCAAGAAGCGTCAACCTGTTTCGGTTTGAACACATCATTCATTCGGTTAGTTAAGATCACTGGTGAGTTTCGCAGCAAATTGAACCAGCTTGCTTGCTACAAGACTATCAGTGCCATCAGAAAACAGCGATATCAGAATATGGTGAGAAAACTGCCCGAGTTGCCCTAACCACAGTCATCATCTTCCGGTTCCGCCTCGTAGGTATGGGCACGTGGCGTGCCGTCTGAGCCAATGAGAAGCGCCGTTTTGCGAGATTAGACACCGGTTTTTCAGGTCAATAATCCATTTAAAGCGTTTGCTTTTAAGTACTTCATATTGTGACCGTTGGCTTGCGCAGCTCGGCTGCAGCGCTTGAGAAGGGGTAATCTATGCGATACCTCCGAGGAATTTTGCCCGCAGTTAAAAGCGGAATCTAGGGCAGTGTCCCATCACAAGGTACTAAGTGTTAGAAGCGCAGCGTTGTTGCACAACAAAATCACGATATGCTTTCAAGGTGTACTGCTCTCTTCCTCTGCAGAACAAAAAAAAAGTTCATCATGGAAAGAACAAAAGACATTCCATGATTCTCCTTAAAGGACACTAAAGGGAAAATGTGAAGTGGTTTAGAATGGCAACTTGATTGTGCTTAATTTCGCAATTTTATGTTCCATATGAAAAGAGAAAACGACTACGAAATATTTAGTGTTGAAATTCACAATGAAACTTCGGCCTAGTGACATCAGGAGGCAGGTTTCTTTTCTTCGTATTCTCCCTAAATTCGCTTCACCAAATCTTCTCAAACTCCGTGTTCAGTCTTCAGCTTCCTTAGAACACAATATATGCCTTTTTTATCGATAAATATTTATGTATGCCATAGCAGACGCTACCAAAGATATGTGATGACATGCGTATTAGTGCTGAAACTTCAAAGCGACGTCGCCATCCACGTTTTGAGTGTTTTCTAGCTTACCGAGGGACTTCTCCTTGCAAGACTGGTGTTTTTAGTATTGTCAAAAGCTAATCTGCTAATGCGAGAAAAATTGCTTTTCACTTTAGTGTCTTTCCCTTTAAGTATCGGAGCGCATCGGCTGATCTGCACACTTCATCTTTGTTCCTTTTGTACTCGGCCAAAAGTAAAGGATCCTAGTAGTGTCTCCTGAAGCCTGAGAAAATGGATTTCACTGCGACCACCACAAGACAAAGTGTTGTGCCTGGATGCTAGTGCTTCTTGTTTAAGGGGCCTTGCTACTCCTACATGTGATACACCTCTTGTCTCAGAAATGACCGATCTTTTTGTTTTACTTGTCTTGTCACGCTGTTTCTCAGCTTTCAAAGGCAATAAAACTCGATGTTGAACACAAAATGAAAATCGATTAAAATAAAGCAATTAACAAAAGGTGGCTGTTAAGAACAAGAAGGTGTGCATTGTGCAGTCCCCCTGGCCAACATAGCATGGCTACCAGCCATTGCAGTTATGCGAGTTCACCAAAGCTGCATTTCCAATAATTATGGCGCCCAAGCTCCTATGAAGCAAAACAATAATTCTTAAAAATATTCCTTTGCATATAAACTTTACATTTCGCCTTATAAAGACAGGCTTTCTCAAGAGAAAAAGATACTGTTCAAGGAGAACGTTGACAGAGCTAATGTTTTGACAAAAGTTAGTTACATTGCATGTTCAAATATTTTCACTACTTGAAACCAAGCTACACTTGATGCTACAATATCCTTCCCTGCTATTTACATTACTTTGTGATAACCTGCCCCAACTCCTACTCCCTTTTTGCTGGCTTTGCCTGACTATACCCAAGGGGCAGTCGTACAAACATGTAAAAACCCAATATCTTCAGCTGCTGGAAAGCTCGCCCAGCACTACTCATTCTCGAAAATTGACTGTGTTGCCACAACACGTCTGACAGCAGCATTGACCATGAACAGCCTTCAAAATTTCAGAGAAGCTACTACGTTGATTCCGGTCTTCCAAAATCCTTCATTGGAAAAGCTGCAGGGCTTAACACAGGAATGTCATGGCTTTGCCCCCCAGTCCCAGTGGACAAAATTCGCAAATTTAGAACCTCACAGCACTTGACAGGAGAGAAACAATTGGTGCTTAATAAATTTCACTCCTTCATGCAGTGCACTACATATCACATTGATTCATATTTCATTGTATTCATTGCAAAAGTGATCAATAATGAAGCCAATGCTACCCTGACAACCAATGACAAGGGTGAAATATCGTGGGAATCAAAATAGGTTTAATGATTACAGTTTGTAGCACCAGCACGCACTAGGTGTTCACTAGGTGTTTAAACTCATAGGTACATATACCTACCGTCAGTCAGTCCTTTCTTAAAAACCTTCGGACACTGGGCATCAAATTCAGGAAAACCTAGATCAAGGGAGAAATCTGTCTGGTTTGAATAACTGGTACCATGGCATGTGATGCATGCTAAAGCTGTCGCTCTGGCTATGTGCAGTAGACATCCAGTGCAGCCGAAGTTAAAAATTTTACATAAACAATGAATATTCTATACTTGCATTTTATTCACCTATAGCACATATTTACAGAGCCACATTCTGTGCTTGGCCACACAAGGGTTTATGTGTGGCAGGCTATGTGCAGTGCTCAGCAAATGAAATGCAATACTCAGACTCAGAATGAACACCTGCTGATGCTTTCTGTGCCACTGCTTTGAACTTGGGATACCTAGCCGGCTCATTGTAGTACTCAATGCAAGTAAAATGCTTCTTGAAGCATTTTGATTTAGTTTGGTCACTCTGTGGTCACCCAGCACACTATAGTAGCACAAAATGTGCCGGCCATCATGCTGTCTGAATATCGCGTTTGAATCGCTGAGCACTGTACACGTCAGCAGCTAGGTTCCCGCAATAATGACGATGATGCCCGAGTACTTCCAAATGATTGCACCAACAGCGACAGCATCTGGCGCTTGTTAAATACACTAAACTCGCAAACTACCACTCCTGTAGTGACCTGATGGTAAAGCAGCACTTTTCACACAGAATCTAAGGAATTGTACACATTAATGCATAACCCACACTTTCCTGTGTTTTGATGAACAAAACATATGCTCACAGTGACTGGTCATTTACTGCTGCTCAGCAATGAAAAACTAATTTCTCGAAATGCTACTTGGGTCTGCCATGGACAATTTGAACTATGCAATGCAATAGCAAGCTCATCAGCACTGTGCAAGCTGGGCGACAAATGGTGCAACATAGTTGTTTCGTAATCATTGCTGGCCTTGGACCTCAGGAGTAAAGCTGTATTTCTGTAACATGTATTAATAGAAGTCATGTTACTGCTATGCCCAGCGTGAGCAGGACCACGTCAGGAGGCTAAACACGTACCTTTGTTCTGTCCCACGGGAAATGCTCTGTGTTGTCCAAATGAAATTAAACAAAACAAAAAGAAAAAAAGAACAAGGCAACACAGACATTCAGAATGACATGGTAGAAGCAAAGGCTGGAAAATGCAGCACCACTCTTGTCATAATAAGCTGAGTAGTGAGTTTGGAAGCAGTGCTGTTATATTATTGCTATTTGTGTTGTAGGATGCACTTGTGGATGCAACAGCACACATCATGCTACCACCAAGCGGCAAGTACTCCGTTACTAAACTGCTGAAAGAGAGAATGGAAATCCCATAAGAAGTATACAAAGTGAAGTAGAACAAGAAAGATATAGTCAAGAAGCATGCTGCTGTTGTGCACCCAGAAATGGAAAATTATTGAAGATGCCTACAGGGCTGAAAAATCCACAAAGGACACCAAAAAGGCTTTGCTTGTCTAAGCACCTAGAATTAGAGATGGTGTTCACTACGTGGATCAAAGAAAAAGGAAGCTAACACATCGTACTGAGTGGTGTCCATAGTTATGGCAAAGGCAGCCACCTGGGCATCACCGGCTTCGCCAGTTTGGAAGGGTGATTGCACTACTTCCTAGATGGGCATGGTTAATGGCCCAAGCTTTACGCGGAAATGCGACAAAATATTAAAAGACTCACTCTTGGAAAAGAAGTTTCAGGCATGCAAAAAAGAACAGACGCACCCATCTTCCACATGCAAAATGACTAGAAAACGTGCGAATACATGAAACTTTGAATGTGGATAGACTATTTCCCTTACTTAAAGAACAACCAATTCAAACAATGCCCATTCGCGGGTTCCCGAAGATTCAAATATGGATGTTCCTGGCAAGAGCGTCAAATATTCAGATGATTTGTGCTAAGTATTATTTTCTCAGCGGAACATGAGTAATAGTAGGCTAGTGTGAATTATTTCAATGAATACTGCAGCATTCCAGTTCTCTTCATGACGAATTTAATTGCCAGAATTTAGAAGTATTAAAAACAAACAAGACATATCTTTCTCCATGTAACTCACCTGTAAAGGTGGTTTCACTGCAGTAGAGATATCTATGCCGCGAAACAACTTTTACAGGAAAAATTTGCACTGCCATGAAGACATACTTGACGAGGAAATGAGTACACTACCTGTCCCCCTGATAAAATTTTTTAATGCATTGGAGCGAATTACATATGTTTACATTGATTAAATATAGTAAACCTTAAAACAGTGTGTTTTACCGCTACTTGTAGAAATCCTAACACTATATTCTAATTCGGACATGTACAATTCACAGTAACTTTCCCTCGAACCCAAAAAAAGCCTAGTCTTCAGATTCCCTTTTTATGCGTCATTAGCTCTTGGAAGGAGCAAATTTTAGTGAATGCATAGCAGATACTGTGTGTTGCACCTTTTTGCCTGCATGTCACATTTTGTGGCACGAAGGTAAGCTGAGCCACTCAGTAATGAGACCTTAGCAAAATTTAATGTTTGGAAATAAATAAGACTATGCATGAGCATAGTCCACTACCCTTAAATGCCTATCAATGCACATGAACTCTGCTGACACAAGAGATCATTCAGTTGTTATGACGATGTTGCGTCCCAAAAGTGTCATAAGCATCATCTGGTGCTCTGCCATAACAACTCCCTAAACTGTTTATTAAATAAACTGTAGCATGTACCTTATGCCTGTACAGTGTTGCTGCGGAATTTTGCAGATTCCTTGATCTGGATTATAAGAATTTCAAAATTTCCATCACATAAGTTGTGGACCCTAGGCATGACCTAGTTTCATTGCAGTGTGATCCAAAGTGAAAGCACTTAATGCAGAAAAGACCCATCTGTATAGCTAGGCACCAACCCACATTTTCAATGCTGATGATACTGTTTCTCATGCTCCTACCACACAGAATGATTACATACAGGGTGTGTGCACTTAAGAGCCAAAAACAAGCAAGAGTGTATGAAGTGGCTGTACAGAGCGAACGTGAGCAGAACCAAGAAAGTTCCACTGTTCCTAATTGAGAACTTGTAGCAGCTTCACTGCTTAAAAAATATTCATAAGCTGTCTGTAGGCTATGCAGAAAAAAAAAAAAAGTGCTTCCTATGATGGGTGAGCTGACCAGGCAGTTGTTCTGAAGGCTGGATAGGAAACCTGTGCTAAACAAGAGGTATGTTCTCCTCCTTATTGCAACCGCTCAACGTACAGGGCAGAGGTCAAGCTCAATGCTATTGAATTAATTTCTTCTAGCAAGTACAGCTACAGCTCTTTAACATATAAACCAGGCACTTTAGAAAACTTGAAACAAGTTTTATAAAGAGGACACTCCTGTGCTAGGAAAAGGAAAAGGGTGTAGCATGTCGCTCCTCTCCAACCTGCACATTCTTGTCAGCGCCTGCAGTCAACTTGCAACGAAAACAATTGCCATTTGTTTTTGTCACAGTGGTTTGGTGCCCCACAGATGGACACTTGTGAATTTAAAGAATACAATCATGTTTCAGCTCATCCATGTCAAGAATATGTGTCAAGCCCTCAGTGGTGTGTACTTTGAAAGTCTGTGACTACAGGAAGCTGTGCAATGTCCCGCAGTTTTGTAATGAATGATGATGTCGTCACCTAGGTAGTTGGGGAAGACAAAGACCTCGCTGCAAATGCTATGTGATGTGAGTGAGGGAGATGGTACATAATGTGCCCTTCGTTGCTGCAGGTGATGCAGGGACTAAATCATGCCTGGATATTTTTCGATTCCAAAAAGGATGAAGTGTCCTACTATGCTCATGCACTGAAGAACAACACAAAGGTTACCACATTTATCACAAAAGAAGCAGAGGACGGTCCTCAATTTGTTGAAAAAATAAAAGGCGGTTCCTATATGTGCTCCCACTTTTTATCATAAAATGTAGCTTTATGTTTAACTTAGTTGAATTTCAAGTAAATGTTGGGTCTCCACGGGATATGAATTAGGGACTTTAATTGTTGAATTATGAAGTCAGAATAGCAAGGGCTATTCTATTCCTGTTTCAAGTTTTGAACCTATGTAACCTCTACTTTAAATATAAAAGCAAGAATTTGCTTGTAAGTATATAAAAGCAATAAATTTTATTAAACGAAGTTCAACCATGTAAACAAGCAGTTGTAAACAAATGCCCTGTCCTTTATTTCTCAGGAGAATGTTTTATTGCATAGAGCAGTAACGTATATTTCAGCAATACATGCTTCGAAATTTTTGTACATTGTTCAGAGTATGAACGAATTTTAAAACAGTGAGCACACCCCTCCCAAAAGATGTGAAAATGCTAGAATAAATGGTTTAACCATCAAAACCACACAATATTACCTCGTAATTGTCCTGATGTAGCAACATCACACCAAAAAATGAATGCTGGCACATGGTGCCAAATAAATAGGAATGTGTTCTCAGCACCAGAGACTTGGGTGTACCCTTCTACACAAAGAAAAATAAAATTTTGAATTCTACCATCGTGTATGCCCGCATACGCCGTAGTGACATCAAAGCGTAGAATAGCAGCTACAATTCTTCCTTCCCCTTTTCTCCACAGATTTCTGAAAAAGAAATAAAAAAGGATGACAGTTCAGCTACTACAAAGCATGACTAGAATTTTAATAACCCAGTGATAAGGAAAAGAAATGTTAAGCCTTGTGGGGTACAAGTAACAGGTAAACCTGAGTATAACAAATTCGATAAAATCAGCAGGTTAGATAAATGACAATTAGAAACATGATTGCAATTAACCAATATATAAGAATTACCATCATCAGGAACATTTAACTAGTGGCACCAGCACAAGTTTAAATGTATTTCCCTAATATACCATTGTGGCAGCAGAGCAATTTCCTATATGTTGAAATTATGAATAAACATGCATTGCTCATCTCAAGTTAAGAATACATGGTGTTCCATGGACATAATATTATAAAAAGCAAAAACAAAACACTTCGTTATATCAAGAATTTCATCATATTACAGACGCAATATTAAGGTTCAACTGTATTACATTATGTGGCCAACATTCATTCAGTGAAAAAGCATGTGGATTTTCCCATTTGAAAAGCAACACTAATGTGGAAGTATGTGTTTAAGGGTGCATAGTGTGAGACTCTGAAGAGGACAGACCAAAAGGGGGAAGGGTTGCTCCTGGTATATTTTTTTTTACAACACATGAACATGATAGTACCTTCATGCATTGTATAGAACTTAGGACAAATACCTCAATTGCAAATAGAAATGCACATTAATATTGGGTATGCGGGCAAAGTTACCAATCACAATTAAGACAATTCATAGGAGCTGCTCTAGAGACACCAGTGGTCCTCAAATGGAGGTATGTGAAGACATTTTCGGAAGTCCACAATACCCATGACCACAACAAAAAATAAGCATTTATTGTTGTTGTTGTTGCTGTTGAGAAGTGCTTGCTAAGCTTAGCCTTGACTAATTTCTAGTGGTGTGCATATATTTGAAATTCTGAATATCCCATTCGAATAGCCCCTATAATCACGGGAGACAGGGTGTCAGATCTGCCCCATACCTTTACATCATCATATGTTTCATCCGACAAGGCCTCAGAGGGAGAAGGTTGGGAGGAGAAGGAGGAGAGCTGCAGTTAACCTTTGCCTCTTCCCAATGGAGAATGCAGTGCACACGTAAGAGCACCACTATAGCTAAAAGAATACCAGTGTCTGGTAATTTGCTGAGACGCTGGCCTGGCACATTAACAATGTGGGATTTAAATACAGTGACGGCTTGCTGCAAAACATCAAGAAAAAGGTACCACTTGGTGTTTAACAAATGTGTGGCGAGAGTGGTGCTGTTGACCAAACTCTGGTGTCAAACTACCAAGCTGACAAGCTTCGTGCAATTAAATAATGATTGCTGGGGTTTTAAGTGAGAAAGACCACAATTTGATTATGACGCATGCTGCAGTGGAGGACTGTAGATTAATTTTGATCACATGGGGTTCATTAATATGGACATAAATCAAGTACCTAGGTGTGATTTGCATTTCATCCCCATCAGAATGCACCCGCCGAGGCTTGCACAAAAGTAACACATTAAGCCCAACATGCTTTCGAATTTCATCAAGCATAAGCATTCAATATTAAGGGACTTTGAAAATGAGGAATTCAAGACGTTGCGGAAGTGGATGCACACCTCCGCCTACCCAGAGTTGCAGGAGGTACTGCTGATTTGGATAAAAAGCATATATATTGCTTCGTTATATCCGATATTTCGTTATATCCGATTTCGTTATAACGAGGTTCTACTGTATTAACAAACTTCCTCTCAGTAGTGAGATCATTATGGCAAAAGCGTCATCACTAGCAGCAATGTTGAGAATTAACGACTTTACTTCTTCAGATGGATGGCTGACGCGCTTCAAACATCGTTATGATTTGTCTTTAAGAGCATGTGTCGAGATAAGGCATCAGTTGATCAAGAAACATGAGCAACAAGGAAAGCAGAAAAGCTTCTAGAGTACACCAGTGAGTATCGACAGATATACATCTTGATGATGATTTATGGGGTTTAACATCCCAAAACCATGTTATGATTATGAGAGACGCCTTAGTGGAGGTCTCCGGATATTTCGACCACCTGGAGTTCTTTAACGTGCACTGACATCGCACAGTACACGGGCCTCAACATTTTTCCTCCATCGAAATGCAGCTGCCACGGCCGGGACTACAAGTACACATCTTGGACGAGACTGCACTTTTTTTATCAGTTGCTACTGGACAAGGCCCTGACATTCAAAGGCGACGACAGTGCTGGAGGAAAACGGAGTAAAGGAAGGATAGTGGCATTATGATCGTGGCAAATGTGAGTGGTAGTGAACGATGTGGCCTGCTTGTGATCAGGAAGGCCCCTAAGCATAGCTGTTTAAAGGCATGAAGACTCTTCCTGTGGACTATACAATGGCTCAAATAGAAAGGCATGGATGACATGCAACATTTTCAAAGATTGGATCACCAGAGTTGACTACAGGTTCGTGTCACTGAACCGCAACATGTTGTTCCTTGTGGACCAATACATTGCTCACATGAACATAGCAGCCTTGAGTGCTATCAGTCTTGCATATGTGCTTGCAAATGTAAAGACTGTGTTGCAACTCATGGACCAAGGTGTAATAAAAATGCAAACGTCCTGCAGAGGCAGCATCTCTTCGAGCACATGCTTTTGTGCAAGCACAACTCACAATGACATGTGTTTACTAAGTGTGATCCACATGCTAGCACAAGCTTGGGAACTTGGGGCCTTGTGAAAAGATAAGACCATCGCCAACTGTTACTGGGCCTGTGGTTCTATGGATACCTCAGCCAATGCTTCTCCTTGTGTGCCGGTGGAAGTGCAAACAAGTGAGCTCGACGACGGCAGCTTTGGCACCGCTCTCGGTGATGTCTGTTTTGAAGATTGCCTCGTCATGGACAGTGAAGCTGAGCCCCATGAATGTGTGCATGAAAGTGATGTCAACGAAGACATCAAAAACGAGCCAAAACCGAGGGCTGCTGATATAGCTGGTTTTGTGGCAGAGAAAACAGTCAACAGTAGTGATGTGCACGGACGAAGCCGTTTCAGAGCGGACTCTGGAGCAGCCCAAGGGGTATTTTAGAGGAGGAAAGCAGGCTTCTGGGTCAGCTAAAGTCTCACAGTCAAGTGCACAAACTGACTTCATAAGAAGCAAGAAAGATACCTTTGCAAAAAAACCATGGGATAAAATAAAATAAGTGTCAGGGGCAACTGTCCAACATCAGATGTTGGCCCAAATAATTACAGTTACACCTTGATGTACCAACATAAGTCGCTAAACTCAAGAATTAATTTCGTTATATTGCAACTTCGTTCAATTGAAATTTGGCCTAAAGTGCGAAGTCTGGTCTACTACCTAATGCAATATTTAAGTGCAGCTGTTCAACTGTTTCAAATTTGTGATGTATTGAGGCATACAATCTCAAACAAATGTATGCACAGCTTCAGACAACTCTCGCTCTACCCCGTGCCTTTTTTTCCTTCGCATTATGTCCTTTTTTCTGTGCATCACTCACTGCTCACAAAGAAATGGCTGAGCTTATATAACATATTATGATCAGAAGCCACAGGCATGTGAACGCAATCAGGGTGTAGAGTGAACTGCAGTCAGCTTAATGACCAAGAATGCCTGCGTGGAGCACTCATGTTGAGCAGGGAAGCAAAGCAAAAATGGGACACACATCTTAGGACATTCTGTTGTTGACTCTGTATTTGTTACTAGCTAATTTTTTATTCCTGTCTCTCGTTTGTATTTCAATTTGCAAGAATAAAACAAGTTTTCATGGTGTGCTCAATGTGGATGGATGTCTTGCGCCGCTTGGCAGCATTAGGTGCTTTTGCCTTCATGCTGGGTCCAAGGAATCCACCCTATATGACAGCAGGAAATATCTACTACATGTTACTGGATGAGGGAGTGCTTTTACGCAAGAAAGCAGTTTAATTTTGATGAGACTGTGGATGTGTACAGCATGTTTATAAGCGGCAAGATGAAACAGCTCAAGTCTTTTCAAGTCGGGAAAGTGCAGCGGCGCTGCAGTTCTCGTTGGAGTAATGGTAGAGGCAGTACAAGGCATAGTGCATTGTGAAGGATGATGGAGGGTGGCGAATGATGTAGACGGTGGCGAACACTTGCACAGCTGGGTAAGTAGGCGATTCAAACTGTGAAGCACAATGCCATAAGTCACAACCCGTTTGTTTCTTTATGTGTGCGTGTAATCCGATCAGAGTGAATTTCACAGTTTGATTCTGTAGAAGTCATGACAGCAGCCAGGAAAGCATGACTGCTTACGCGACCACACGTGGTCTAACACATCTTCAAAGCGGTATGTGACTTGTGGGGCTTGACTTCCACGACATCACCACTGCAGCCAGGCTGAGAGTAGCACAACTGGTAATGATGATATCATTATTGCTGTTGCACCTTTTGCTGCACTTGTGCTAGCATCTAGATTACTATATTTGCCACAAGAATCTCAATGATACCAGCCTCAAGAAAATCATCCCCATCAGATGATGATGATAATGGCAACGACATTGCACAAACCGTGCGATGTCAATCCGAAGGTCGCAGTATTGAACCCCAGCCGTGGTGCCTGCACTTCGATAGAGGCGAAATGTTTAGGCCTGTGTAGTGCGCAATGTCAGTGCACGTTAAAGCACTCCAGGTGGACAAAATTTACAGAACCCTCCACTACAGCATCCCTCATAATCATATTGTGGTTTTGGGACATAAAATACCAAAAATCAATCAACTTGTGCCTGGCAGCTTGTCGTTCTAGGAGCCCTCACAAGTAGAGACTGAAATTGGTCAATAATAAACATACTGCAGGCAATTGCAGTTAAACCTCAATATACAAATAGTCACAAAACCCCCCTCTTTATTTTCCTTTTTTTTTTTTAACACAGAAGTGCTGCAAGAATATTTTAATAACAAAGCAGTATGAAAAATCTACCTTCAATGACATTTATAAAAAGCGTTATGTTGAACAGCAGATCTGGCGAACAAGGTTTTGATAACACTCTCTCCAAGCCCCATTGTACGCCATGCGTAAAGGTTAAAATAACACAGGTGCAACGCCCTGTAATAACAAGTGATAGCAAACCTATCGTGCCCACTCTGTCAGCATGGCTTGTTATGAATACCTCAAGTGTCGCAGATCGAGATAGCAATGCTGATGTAGCTCACTGAACCTCTCACTATCAAAAATAAGTCCAATGAATGCGCAACATCTAAAGGCGCAGCCCAGGAATGAAAACTTCCTGATCAAAAATGGCATGAACACAAGATGACAACATGAATTACAGCCCCTTAGTTCACACGGTGGCCACGTTTTTTTTTATTTTGCAACATTGTGTGTGTATGTACACAAATTTATCATGACCAGAAACGGTGGTGCGCATGTAGAGAGGCTTCATTTGCCGTAAAAGTGCCTATTAATTCTGATTTCTTTCGCTAAGAATTAATCCTGTTTTCAGACGCTTGAAAAATGGCTTCTTCTGCATAGCAATCATCAAAAGTGAGTTGTACAATATTTAGAAATATCGTCCCTGCCTCTTTTCTTGCCCATCATAATCACTTGCAAGATACAAGCCTCATTGGCAAGATCTGCACGATTGTGATATCTCGCAAGATAAGACTTCAGTGAGAGCTTGTAGCGTTTGCTACTGCTTCTATGGCTACACATGCTTGTCACTCCACCCTTGGAAATCACAACACAAAACTGGCTGCTAACCGACACATGATACAGGTGACGTGGAAATATGGAACCATGCCGCTATTGGAGTGTGCAATGTGCACAATATGATGTGCAAGACTGTAGCAGCTGAACAGTCAACGACTTTTTTCTGGATGCCCGACTTTTCGTACATGGCCCAAATTTCAGACGTCTTCGTAGTACTGCCACATGCCGCATAGAATCAATGTTTAAGAAAAACTTAAATTTCAGATGCTTGAACCCTCTGCCATACAATTTTCCTGACTTTCGACGCAACAGACGGTACGAAATCATCAAAACTGCATGCAGTGAAATTTCACTGCAACGAAATTGATGGGAGGCACAAAATCTTCGTAGTTGTGGAATTTTATAAGACCACACAAGTTCAGAAAGTATAAGTACTATGACTTGTCCTCTGGTCCCCACAAGCACCATGTGTTGTTTAGTGGCATCAAACTCTCGCAAACTCAGCCATACTCAGCTGCAAACTGAGCTGTTCACACAACCTTTGGAGCATGCTTAGAGCAGAGCGCCACAAATATCCATCGCACTGCGCTTACTAGAAACCAAACAAAAACGAAGTGCCCAAGTACGCGCCACCGTTGTCATCAGGAAAGGAAATGACATGAAAGCTAGAACACTTCATGCCTTTAATGACATTACTGTATTTGAAGTACACCTTTGAACTGCTGCATTGGCCATGTAGTCGCTATCGATCAATGATCGACGATACGTAGCGAGCTTTCATCCATAGCAGGCTAAAGTCCTATATTTTCCTGCTTAAAGAACATCTATGGACTTTACCTGTCGAATATCAGTGTTGCAACCTGTAGTTCTGTTTTCACTCCGTGTGCACTGGCTGCGCACATACCTTCATAAACAGTGTTATTGCCATCCATTATCATGTCTAGCACAATTTTCCACACAGCATTTGCGGAAGGCAGTGCTGTTTCGCCTCAATGCATGCTGGGCATGCACATACTTTGAATTCGGTGGTGGGCATACATGATAGCATCAGCAGTAACCACAAATTTTAAAACCCGCAGACAGTAAAACCTCCGTTCGGACACTGTTTGCACTGACCGTACGCATACTTTCAGAGATCAGAGCCGCGGTGCTGCCATTCACAATCATAGCAACTGCGATATTGTCTGCAGTGGGTTCAAGGCACGTGTACTTTGTGGGCGTCACGGCGGCATCCGTGAATGCATCAACACAACTGAAATTTTAGCCAGAATGCAGTTTAATTCGAACGTTGCACTCATGCCTTCAAAACAGCGTATTTGTCATCCTTGACAGCTGGAAAAGGAACGAGCAGTAATTCCGTTTGTCTCAGTGTAATGAGCACAACGTCAGAAACATGGTAGCATTTCTTCAGCAGCTATTTCATCGCAAACCGCATGCATCTAATCCGCCGGCTACATCATGGTCTTTTAAACGTGGTGCTTAGACCCTGACCTTCTTGATCAGAAAAGTATCAGCAAAATAGTGAGTATTCTGTATGCACTGATTTCTTAGGACTGGCCAACTTTTCGGATGTTTTGAGGTTCCCAAGAGGGTTAAAATAATCAATCGACTGTAATAGCCTGTTCGCATGCATGCTATTTACCTCATCCCTGTCTGGTGGCTAGGAGGCAAGCACTAAGGTTCACCCTTGCCCGTCAACTGGCTGCTCCTTGAGGGAGGGCGTGGCGTGCAATTCAAAAAATTCATTTGCAAGCCCCACATGTGACCTGCCCATTTTACCGCTGGCACGAGCAGAAGTTTAAACTTATCGGCTCAGTCTTCCTTTGCAGCAGCAATGAAACTTTGTTATACTGAAATCGCAGAGAAATGTGCTGCATTATTTAGAGGTAAATATTAGTACAAGGTGTTGTATGGACACGTAACTGTGAAAATAAAATAACACTTCAATATACTGACGTTTGTTTTATCAATGTGTAACTGCATTTCTCCGACACTGCAGCAATCTATGTGCTTTGTTATAAATAAGAGAGCCCCAGCAAAAATTGCACTGTAGCAAAAAAAAAGGAAGAAGAAGAAGAAGGAAGTGAAACACAGCAGACGAAAATTTTTGTGTCAGCAGGGGTTAAGACAGTGCCTGTATTATGTATATGAGGCAAACTTCAGGATGTTAATAACCCAAAACATTTTTTACAGATACACATATGCAAGCTCCATGAACAATACGATTTTCAGCAACGCAGAATGTTGATGTTCACTGACAACTGCAGTGCCCATGGGATCATAATCAACCTAAAGGCCATTGATATACAGCCTTTGCCACCAGATACAAGTGCACTGCAGCCCATAGTCCAAAGCATGATTAAGAACATGAAGGTTGACTACCAATTGCACCTCTTGAATTATGTGCTATTGTGTGTGGACCACAGCAAGAACTACATTGAGGATTTGCTCTTGGCAATCAGCATTATCTTCTATACCTGGAAGGCAGTGATACCAGAAAGAATCTGAAAGGGCCTTTAGCATGCATGATTTGCCCTTGATTGAGAGGACAACGGCACAGGCCAGGGCTAATGCGTCAATGGACATTATCGACAACCTCCGTGTTAGAGGGGTCAACATCGCCACTGTTACATATGGACAGTTCACTAACTTTGACAGCCGCATCCTGCCCTGCACCGAGTTGGATGATGGAGCGATCATCAATCAGTTCCTGAGCCATCGCAAAGTAACAGCTACTCTGACAAAGACATGCCATCCACACAACAGTAGTGACTGCTAACTTAGCACAGGCATCAACAATACAGTTGTCTACATACAGTGATGGTCAGACATTGGCTAGTATACAGGCAACACTGTGTGTGCTAGTAAATATTTATAAATACATCTGTATAATAGTCCCTCCAGTGCCACTCTTCCCTGTAACTATACACGACTGCCGAAAGCATTCTCTTACCCTTGTTGTTTTCACAAAGCAACCTAAAGGCTTGGGGTTCCACTCTTATCTTGTGCTTTGAGAAAACTCTCATGTAATCATCTTCATACTCCCCAATCATATCTTCACACTGCAAAAGAAAAAATACACATACATTAGAAAGGAGGCACAAGTGCATCAGTCAATCATTGTTATTACAACACAGAAAGCGTGGTACATATGCACCAGACAAGTTCCAAATGGCTGTGGTTGTCTTGTTTAACGCAGCTGTCCTTTTTGCACCACAATAGTAACCGTAGAGCATTAGCTAGCATCATATCGGACATCTTCAGAAATGATGTACCTTTCCTCTGGCGTGAAAAATGTCAAGCCTCTGGAGCCAAATATCAAACATTTATTGTGATCCCCTTCAGATACGATATATCTCGATTCAAGTGTATTCTCAGTTCAATCAGATGGCCTTTAAAAAGTTCAACCATATGTTCGTCAGCCGATTGCAACAATCTTGCTCTTGTCCTCTATGAACAGTTTCTCCACTGTTTTTCCCCTGTACATCCTGCTTGGCATAAGCAGCCGACATGAGCACACACACACCAGCTCCCAGGTGCACATGAGCGTGAGCAAATGAATGTGGTTGGCACATGCAACTAATTTTACTTCAGAAGCAACTGAAACAATGTCAATGCGAGTGCATAATATTGTTACGAGACAATATGTCAGTGCTAGGTGGGGCACAACCTACATGTTCAGGCAAGAGCTGGAGAAGGACGAAGAGGTTGAAGAAATAGGCAATGGCTGCCAATAAATCAGTGTTTCTTGTGCATTTTATTAGCGTGTGAATATGTCCGTTATATTTTGTGGCAGCGGTGAGATCGATGACATGACAAGCCCGATTGACGAACTGGTGAGCACTGCTCTTCAGGAGCTTTCAGAAGCCTATCATCACAATTGAGATCACAAATGAGAGGCGACGATATGGCGAAAATGAACGTGACCATACCAAGCAAACAGAGCCTTTTTGCTGCAGCAGGGTCTAACATTGCCAAGGCATGTATGAACCAAGTAGATGAGAAGCAGACTGATGAATGCAACGACTTTTTAGAGAAAGAAGACTGGTGCGAGAAGTCTGCAGGCAGGCAGGGTGTACATGGCGAGCTTGAGAGAAGAATGGACGCATGTGAAGAATTTGTAGGCAAGGAGGACACATGTGATGAGCTTGTGATGAGGCAAGGAGGACGAGTATGAACAGCTGCGTGTTCTGTCAAGAGCTATATTTTAGACGCACCTGGCTCTTGCTCATGATAAGGGCTCTGAAAGAACAAGAGGAATCGAATGAGAAATGACATCCGGCGACATCCGGCAAGCCCGATGATTGCTGCTTCTGGTGACTTCTCAACGCATCTGGGTGCAACCATAGAGAATGCAGCAGGAGACTTTGGAGACTTATTGCTCTGGACTAAAACGTTGGCAACAGCCAGAGCTAGGTCCCAAACCACGAATCAGCCTATTTTCAAAAGGCATAAAGATATGCCAAACACCGAGGACCATGTGACTGCTACGAGCGACGATGCGACAGTAGCGCCTTGTGAGGAAATAAGGTACAGCATAGACGTGAAGAGTGTGCAACTATTGTGCCTCGACCAATCCACTGTCAAGCGGGGACGGACGCCACGAGAGCTCCCAGCTAGTGACTTACTCATGGAAAAACCGCCGAGCAAAGGGAAGAGTTTTGAAGATCATGTTAAGACCCCAAACTGCGTCACCGCACATGCAACTTCATCTACTTGGCACACTTCGTTGTTCAAGGTCCAAGAAACCAAGCCACGTACCCTGGGGCGTGCGATTAACACGAATTTCGAGAATGTGCACAGCAGGTTCTGCATAATTAAGGGTGACTGCTTTGTAACAGCCAATGTTTTATGGAAGAAGGCCATAAGACTCCGTAAAATCCCTCCTCTGCGCCTGCAAGCACCATGCCACCCTGTGCAAGAAGAGTCACATAAACTGGAAAACATTACCTAGCTGGAGCCGTGCACCTTCCCTCAACCCCCCCCATTTCCCCTTCTTTTTTCTTTCACTTAAGGAACCCTTGTAATCCTTGGCCGATAAATCAGTGTTTTTTGAGCATTTTATTAGTGTGTGAAGTTTGTTCGTTACAATATATACTTTGGTCGGCACAGTATCTCGGGTCTTCCACCTTCACCATGTATCACCTCGACCAGATGAGCTTCTGCCAAACTTTAAACATCAGTACATAAAATGACCAATCCGCCAGGTCAGGACATCATACAAACTGGAATCAGCTCCTAGCCTTAATAACCACTGCCATGTGCACTGGACTGTTGCGGTAATCATTTACTCTATATCATGGGTTCCCAAGCAACTTTTTTTGTCTCAAGGAACCCTGCCCATCACCGTCAAGTGCCGTCTACCCTGCTCTGCAGTTTTAACTGTATTATTGGACAGTTTGTAGTCTTGATATGGAGATAGCCCGGCTGCTCACATGTCCTACGATGCCCAATGAGATCCTGTTGGGACCCAAATCAGTGCCTATGTACATTTTTCATCTGCTGGATGACAACTCCGCTGTTGGGCGGCATGCGTGCCAGTAGAGACTGCAAAGTCGGCTTGCTTTATACCATTAAGTAACCTGTGTAATAAATGACCATGCTTGGAGAGTGATGCCTAGAGTTCTCATTTGCCATGTCCACATGCGGCTGTCCCTTCTTGGTGACCAGCTTGGGCTCTAGAATGTGGACGTGACAGCCCCATTCTATGTCCATTGAGTGCATGATCCAACGACGTGGTGCTGCTGGAAGCAACATTGTAACTGGCAACTCCGCAGCGTCAAGAGTATAAGCAGCAACAATTTTCTGTGATCAAAGCAGGATTGAAAGTGAAACTTACCAGCTGCCGAATTTTCCCATTAGAATTGGGGTCTGGGACAACTTGGTAAGTGCTTAGCTTTTCAACGTCCTTGCTGAGGTTGACAAGGATGAGCTCTCCGTTCTCCTTGTGTGTCGCCTGTGCATAATTGTCCATGTGGCTGCACACTTCGTCGAGAACATCGTGCATGTGCACCTCCGAGCCAGCATAAGGAATCTGGAATTTAGCATTCTCCATTAGAAACTGTTGGGGTTTCAAGCACTAAAGCCACATATTTATGATGCATGCTGAAGAATTTGGGATTTATTATGCCCACCCAGAGTACTTTCTAAGCACCCAAGCAGCTATACACTCCACTATTGTCCAAGTTCCCTAGCTGAGAATCAAGCTTGCACCACAGAACTTAGCAGTGTAATATCGTAAGTACTCAGCCACTGCAGCCTGAAGCCGTATAAAATTGGGAGGGAAGGAAGAGAAATTCAAAACAAGTGATCTCATGAAATGACCGGCGGCGTCTGTAGATTTACAGTAGAGCCTCTAAACCTGGAAAACTTGTTCATCTTATTAGTTGTATCCCCTACCCCAAGAAAAAATGTAGTAACATAATAGATGTGTCCAAATGTTTGTTACTTGAAAAGAGTGATTGAAGTACGTATCAAATCAAATATTTAAAAGTGCTTTTTCATTCTGTGAAGATACAGAAAGGAGGACTGTGACAGAAAGCTGTCCTTAAGACAGACTGGCTAGTTCACAGCCCCCATAAGAAAAGGACAAAAAAATAATCAAACTGGTGACAGCACTGCAGTAAGCACAACCGATAAAATGACACTTAACTGAATATGTATGACAATAGGGTGCACACACACTACACAGTGAAATCGTGAAGCTAATACTTAGTTGAGAAGATTTAACTTAATTATTATTATTTGTACAAAAGTAACATTAAATAGAAAACAGTGTTCAACACCTGATAATTTCACTATTAGCTATGTACAGCTGTCTGGAGCAAAATGCACAGAATAATGTAGTGTTGTTACAATGGGAAGGTAACTGCGAAAGAAACACATAATTGCCACTGTGTGTGTCACTTCTCTCTCCTGTCCATCGTCCTTTGGCTGGTTTCTAATTTCAACAACATAACCATCATATAAAGTTACGACAGCTTTATTTGCAATGGGTCAGGACAATTTGACCTGGATGCTATTAACATGGCAGCTCTCTGAAGCTTATCGTGGTTCCAGCATATGTGCTCATGATGCTGTTGCCTGTCAAGACAGCAACTAGCTGGCTGCAAGATAACTACCAAAACCTTGAAAATAGAACAAGCTCAGCGTTGATGACACTGCGGAAGTTTGTCTTAACCACAAAGCAGTTCATATCAAGCAGATATTTTTTACTCCGAGGTCATGAAATATCAGCAAAATGAGTGTTCAGGTGTTAGTATAGGCATGAAAAGACTGGTTTCATAAATTAGCCCCACCGCTCATATAACCAATTTCACAGAGTTTTGGATCTCTAATGTAGTACATTAAATCATATCATAATAGAGCAAGGTCAATGTTAACATTTCATACATGCTGAGAATGTCTGAAGTTTGCATGCTATATTGTATGCTTGCAACAAAATGCAGACCCTCTTTTGGCAAGCAGAACACTACTTATTGATTGATTGGTTCTGTTATCTGATATTAGGTGATAATAAAAAAGACAAGGTGCAAAGAATATTGTACAGTAAAGGCTATTGAGAAAATGATGATGTACGTGCTGAAATTTCCTCAGCACACATAGAACTTTGCAGTACTTGTGCTAAAATTATACATGCTGGCCCCATTTAACAAAGCTAGAAGAAAATACAATTTAAAAACTAGTCTAACATCAGAGTAAGAAATTTATTAATTGCATTGGTTTACAAACAGTTTATTTGTAGAGGCTTCCTATGCATCCAAGTATACATTCTTTGAAATACTGTGTTAGCTAAATTCATGAGATTATGATGTCTATTATAGAAAAAAACGCTGATCTTGTAACATCAGGTTAGGCTATGTATTCAACTGGAGGATTAACAATTACAGTCCCTACAACTACAGTAATAACAATATATGAGACAGCAGTGTGGAGATTTCCCTGTAGGCTACAATGACGTGCTTCATATTTTACAGCATATGGTGAAGACAGAGTTGCGTTTGTAGATACACGTCCATGTATGACTGCTTAGTAGCTTCGGATTGAGGGTAACGCCACAAATTCTGTAAGAGTACAACTAAGAGTGAAAATGAAAAGTAAAAATTACATGCCAAATTTGTATTGAAGGCGATGCCAGACTGTAAAGGTGGCACAGTGTAAAGGCCTGAGCTGCCTTACTTACATGGCTGCTGTTCACAGCACATAAATCACAGGAAGAACGTGCATGAAGAACTTAGCTTTACACCCGAGGGCAAGTTGGTGCAACACTTAATGACAATGTGTTCAAGCCACAGCGTTTAGGGTTGTCGCTGCACTGGCAGACTCTAAACCACTTGATCAGTAAATGAACTCATCAGAGTCAAGGTATATTCAAGAGCACGCCAACATACTTCAAGTACAAAACGAACGTGTGCACTCGTATTGGAAAATTAGGAATGCTTGTTAGGGCCAAGTAATATATACAGCACAACTGCTGCAATTGGAGATTCCCAGAAGGCCAATTATGTGGTAGGAATATTGACTGCATAAAATATCTGCATCAAGCCAGTTAAGCAAAAAAGGAAAATGGCATTCGGCCATTTCTAGTGTCTCTGTTTTGGAACAATTATTGTGCAGAAAGTGTCATTACCCCGTGTTTCAGGTGACAAGCGTGTGGGGCTAGCCTTCCAGATGCCAACTGCGATATCCTTATGGCAACCTGCTCCCTATGCTCCTTACCAATAATTAATTACTAGAAGCTAATTTCTACGAAACCGTCTTTTTATCCTCATGGATACCATACTCCTGGGATCACTCAGGTGGCCTCTAAGTGCATCTATCAGTATGTAGCTATCTCTCAGTCACCTTGTATGGCCATGCAAGGAATGGTAGATGACCGTGTTCCGCTGCTCAGGTACATGTAGCCAAACTCCTCGTATCCTAAGTCAATGACATTATTCTTGTGGAAAGACTTGTATGTACTCTCTTGTCATCCTAAAGGCACACTATTAAAGGGACCCTGAAACGGTTTAGACGTTTTCAAACGCCCCTGCCTATCGAACGATGGAATGGGAGGCCGCTGATTGGCCCCCTAACAAGTGATGTGCACGTAATTTTCCCATTCTAATTGCAAAAACACGCTCCTACAACATGCTCCTTCGTTTCAGCCAACGGTATCATCGCGGCATCTGGCGGCGTACACACGAGCCGCCGGTGCTCTATTACAGAGGCTAGCACTGCCAAGGCCGGGGACCTCAGTAAGGATATTGGGGCCCTATGTTGCTGCGGAGGGCTCCGCAGGGCGGCTGACGAGGGAGGTGCAGTCGTCGCTAGCGCGCATTCTGCAGCTGATCGAGTTGAGGAGGAACAGCACTGGTAAGTAGGAAGGCGACAGAAATAAGCTCATAGCTGCCTTAATGCATGGTGCTTCGCTTTATTTATGGCGTGAATGATTTCAGAATTGTGTTGCCTAATCAGTGACGCAATGTCAAAAAGACGTTTCAGGGACCCTTTAAATTGTAAGTTTTTTTCTTATAAGTGTAGTCGAAAGGAAGGACCAGCGTGCAGAGCCCCATATCATATGGGGCGACATATAATAGAAGAAATTACAACTGCCGCAAGCAAGACAGTATACAAACCTCACTCAAATGATGTATCATAGGGATAAAGAGTGAGACAGCAGAAAAAGATTTGGGAGCGGTTTTTGGAGCAGCAAAATGTTCATTTTGGAGCAGGAGAACCTTGATTTGGAGCAGCTCACAACATTTAATGTGATGTCTTAAGAGCTCAAAAAGTCGAATTTGGAGCAGCCCAGGCAGTCAAGTATCTTTTTCACAACCAGGGGTGAGTACACTTTTGAAATTTAAAAAAAGTTCTCATTGTACCAAAACTGTCGACACACAATAGTCTTTTAGTTAAGACCACTGACATGCTTTTGCCTACTACTGCTTTGACATTTTGTAGATTTTCTTATTTAGCTTTTGAAGGACCCTTAGCACTTCCTGTAGGTTAATTAGAGTTCTCTTTTGTCAGGAGAGTCTGGTCACTCTAGATTTTGTCAAGATTTTCCTGCTTCACACCATTACGAAGAAGCTCATCTGAGCTTTTCACCAGCACATTGCCCTCTATTGTAACACTGCAATACTGTGGTGGCAACTAATTGGGGAAGAAACTCCAATTTCATGTAGATAATTGTATTCCACGTGTATTGATTCACACGTCTTGATTTTTGAAGCATCTGCAGCAAATCTCAGACACCCATGATTCAGTCACGCGATAAACATTGCACCGACTCCGCTTTTTTTTCTCCATAGAACTGACGTGAACACTAAACTACTTGCTTTCCAGGCTGTTTTGGAGCAGTTTGGAGCAATTTTCCCAATTTTCATGCTTCTGGAGCAGCTCGCAGCTGGAAAACGGAATTGTATCAAAACTGTGCAATATGAGCAGCTGTCTCACTGCTGGGACCACAAATTAGTTCATTACATGCAATTTGCATTGTAAAAGCAGCGATAAAGGCCAGCTCTAAAGAATCTACAATGTGAGTTGTGCAATAATCCTACATACAAAAACATGTCATTCCAGGAGCCAAACCCCGCTATAAACGAGCTAATCGGTACATGTCCACATGTGAAATTGCAAACTAGAGGGAATGGAACACAGTAGGGTGAAATTAAAACAAAGCAAAGTTCGTCTGATAAAACAGGCCTGTGCTCATGATTATTTAAAGGTTGTGATTCTCATCACATGGCTTTTCACAGAACTGTGCAAAATGACATTTTCCACAATGTCCAGACCCGATAGGGCGTTTTCTACTTCAGAAGTTTTGGTTGTAGACTTCTTCATTACAGCCAATATTGCAGTGGCTCTCGCATTTTTTGTTTCATAGCAAAAACAATAAATGTTGCTGAAATGAGGCATGACCATACCAAATTCAGGTTTAGTTTGCTGTAACAGATAATTCGTTATATCAGCATTCATAATGATGAGGTTTAACTGCACTACATTATTCTTCGTACATAAAGTGAAGTACTGCTCTATCCAGGGGAGACCACTGTACACCATTTAGACCCATGTCATGTTTATACATAATAACAAAATGGCTTGATACTGTATCAGTGAGGTACTGCTGTCTTACAAGTGGTCTTGCTACAAGAGCCCATCAGCAAATTTAAAATACCGTCACGATTCTCCATGAAAGCAGTCATGTTAACTGTATGACATATGAAGCATTTTCGATCGCGATCTAATTTCCCGGTCGGGATTGGCTCATAAGCGCAAGCTGCGGGAGGGTGCCAATCGCGACCTAGAAATCCGATCCGGATCGACCTCGATCGTGATCGAATGACCGGTACTGAGCACGCCAACAGCGAGCCTAGGCTAGAAAGTTGCTGAATTTGTATCACTACATACGTAGCAGGAAAGAAATGCCCCAAAACAGTGTAGCCGTTTCCGAGATCGTTCATCGTTCAGCTGCATTCATGCATGACGAGTGCAAGGAGTACGTACCATCTTTTGCTTCTGAGTTCCATCGGCTTGCAGCCTAAAGCTTCCGACAGGTACCTTCTTTTTGGGGTCAGCTTTTGCAATAGCTGCAACGGACTCCGTCACCAAGGCTTTGCAAACTGAAACCACGGAGGAAAAATGATACCCCATTGACGAAGTAGTACACCACAAGCTCTACTTCACTTTTGAATGAGAAGTACCGCGAATCACCATCAAATGAACCTGCGAGCGTCCTCAGTCACGTGCACCTCGTGATACCGCATAACGGATTACCTTTCCTTCTAACGAAAACAAGTACAGCAGCGTCGCACAAAGCACGTCACTTTAGTTCATTCATCCGGTGAGGTGAAACTCACCTTGACACTTGAGCTCCTGCACAGTCGGCTCGCAAAAAGCTACACTAAAAAGGGTACAGAGAACAATAATCTGTAAGGAGAGAACAGTGAGGCACTGCATTTGGAAGCTAACTAGCAGCGTGCGCAGCCAAGGGGATAACAAAAGCGCTTAAAATGCTTATTACACGTGTACTTCGCGAAACCGACCGCGCCAACCGCTTCGCCGGCGACGACAAAATAAACATACGAAAGAGAGCGACGCAACCACGCTACTGCTGGAGTCGCCACCTGCGAGCTACCTTAGGCGCGAGTCACCTAGCTGATGTGTGGTTTCTATGAGAAAATTGAAGAAATTCAAACTACTTGAGTGGAAGTCAGTGGACAGTTCAAACACATTCGAGAAGACTTTACTGACTACTACTTCTACCACTTCTACCACGGTTACTTCGTGGCATGTCCATCTCTAACGTCCACGGCGCCGACCAACGAAAGAGCAACTAAAGAGACACTTGCCTTCTTCTATGATATATCCATGATTTGTAGTTTAGTTTGCTGGTCACAAAAGCATAGCCTTTGAGATTAATAACAAATACTCCGAGATAGCCGTCAGTTAGGCGTTGGCGTGGATGTTGGTTTAAACACCAAATCGTATGCACAGCAAATAAAAAAATTGAAGCTGCAACAGCGGTTGTAACAGTAACTGTAAGTGCACTGGCTTCGATCGTTATCCAGTGGCGTTTTATTGACGTTGCATATGACGTCTAGAGGACAGGTGACATCATCGGGGGCACGCTCTTGCCCCACCGTCGCGCAACAACCGCAACTGCAGGCCCGACGAAGGCCTTGGCGGCGTGAATTTCCGCTCAGTTGTCGGTAAGTGCTTGACGTTGTAGTGCTTCGAGAGATCCTTGCCTCGGAAGGCACAAGAACAGCAACTTGTCGCAGATGGTATGACCAAGCTTCATTTCAGATTCGCCGACCTCAATTGCACCTTGAAACCGTACTTGAAGAATGAATGGGCTGTAATCGCGGTTTCACCGGCATTTAGTAGACGCAGAGCATTCGCGGCAATAGATGTCAGAGCTTCGCCAACCTGTCTCGTTGCTTGCTAATGTTGTACCACTGTTACAGAGCTTCTCGTTACGGTATCAGTTTAGAGTAGTTGCCGACGACCTTGGCGGTTGCCGACCATTGCAGATTTGTATGCGGAATGATGCAACGTATGCATCCGTGCATGATGTCTCTGTTGTCGTGACCCCTCTATTCCTGTACAGTCCTGAGTTGGCTTAAACGCAGAACTTAACGTTTTACACACTGCAATTGTTACAGCTGCGCCGTCATCCACCGAAGAATCTGCAGCTGGCAAGTATCGCGCCGCTCGTGCATGAAACTTAAATGACCCGCCGTTATTCATATGCATATTTTCTGTTTGCTTCGGCACTTTCTTGATCATGCGCTTGCTCTTGCTTAGAACATGTTCCACTTACGGTGGTGAATTATTAATCGTTCCTTAACGCTTCATTTGCTTCGTGTAAAACGCGAAGAGTCCTGCTGAAGGTGATTTGTAGCGTGCATCACCTCAAGGCCGTTTGAGTGAGTTAAGCTGTAGTCAGCAGTGTTCAGCCGGCATCAAATGAGACGCATTTTACCAACCTAATCACGTGGATCAAAGGGACACTAATGCCAAAGGATACAGGAAAAGCAACACTTATGAAAGTAGAAAAGTTCATTTATTATGTGTCTTTCTGGGCATCGGCGTCATGACTGTAGTTGTTACCCACGGATTGCCTCACAGGGTTTAACACAGCAAACGAGACAGCAGCTGTGGTGAGTTTGTCGAGTTGCAATGCCTGCTTATCGCTGTGATAAGCGTGCAAAGGTGCACAAAAGTAGAGGTTGACTGTGGAAAACTGATTGGCCAGAAATGTCTAACTCACTCGAGAGGTCTTTCAGCGACAGTACTGAGGCACTGAAAGTGAGAAGAAAACCCACATACTCCTTGCTGCTACAGCCAGACAATCTTAGCAGTTTCATCATTTTGCAGTATTTGTAATGTAGTAACTGTGGTAATGTTGGTTGTAGGGAACGAAATCAGAAATGGCATAACTTGTTTGCACATTTTATTTGGTAAATCAGTATGAAGCAAGAGTGTTTGCCATCAGCAGACTTGCCAGTGGTTTGCAAGTTGGACATAGTGTTTAGGAAACGACAGTTATCAAGAGCCTTCAGCACAGCAGCTGTTCTCAGACTTTGCTTTTTCTTTATCAGTTCGTTCTTATGGCTTGTTATGTCCTGCTGAGATTACCTTGTGTCATGGTCTTATGCTGCTAACAGTAGACTTTAATTAATAATAATGGTTCTATCATCCATCGTGGATGGGTATTCCTCGTGCTGTTAAAAGTTATTCTTGACCTGTGACCTTTAAGCTGCAGTCTCTATCTTTGCCAGACCAGTTCTTTCCATGACGTTATAGCTGAGCTATGCACTGGTCATCATGGCTGCTTTATTCGATACAGCCTGTACTGCTTTTTAATCACCAGAAGTATGTTGAGAGTTGTGAAACGTCCGACAAAGTGGCATACCATGATATCACGTGCATACTGTTTATTGCTTACTGTATGAAACATACAGCTAATGGCAATGTTAGGTTAGACAGTACTTGTGCCAGGGATTCCTTGTTGTTCATTCTTTAAGCATGTTATCCTTCACGTTAGTTTCCAGACAACCTCTGTGCGCACACATGAAACTGCCTCAATGGTGTGGGATTTTCTTGTAGTACAGCTCAAGTGTGGTAGGCATATGTATACATCAAAAGCTTAAATAGTCTCTGCTACAACACTAATAAGGGTTCTACGCATTCTTTAGGTAGACTTGTAGGTGTGAGTGATGTGCAGCAGCTATTTGGACAGCTTGTTGGTTTGATAGTTGTGTAATAATTTGCCTAAGACATCAACATCTTTATACTGTCCTCTACACATGCCAGTTGCCAACCATCATTGGCACGGTCTGTTTTGTATCAAAGTGTCTTCCTATGTATTTACAACATGTGCCCCATCATTCCCCACGGGAGCTAGCGACTCACAGGGGTGTCACACAAGGGTGTCACACATTTTTCCGAGTGTAGCCCCCTTGCACGCTCAGTCCTTCAGTTCTGTAACAACATGCGATGAAAGTCAGCTTTTGTGAACATTACCATGTCACATAAGCTGTGGCCAAATACTAGGAAAGCGGAGCTTTCCGTCCAGCAGTGTGACTGTTAAAATGGCATCATTTGGCCACAGTTTAAAATGCAGGACATTGTCCTTTCACATAAGCAGACACTGTGAGCTCGGAATTGAGCCATTTACAGGGTGGCCTTTAAAGAAGACAGGTGACAAATGTGCATATTACTGACCCTGACAGAACAACATTGTTACAAATATGCATACAAGATTTGTGCTGATGCACACCGGCTTTAAAGAAACACCTAACTACAGTACTTTCTGCATAAATGAAACCATGAATGTGTCACTAGCAGTGATTTGGAGGAGCTGCCAGATGCCTTGTAATTAATAACTTCCACATATTGAATTTACAGTTACTGTTGTACTACTGTGTTTCTGAGTGCATTTCAAGACCGACAATGCCACTTGTTTGCGGCATTCCGCTTTCTTCTAGGTATGGTAAGGGCAAGGCTGTTAGATACATAAAAATATCATTTTGGGATCACACCTTACACTCAACTATTGCTTGTTTGAGAACTCGGAATTTTGGTTTAACTATCATGGTAATGCAAAGACAAGACAACCATTGCTCACTAACGGTAACAGTGGATCCCTAGAGAAGGCAGGCATGGCAGGTGGCGGCAGTAAGTTAGGTGGGCACATGAGATCAAGAAGTTTGCGAGGATAAATTGGGTGCAGTTAGCACCGAACAGGTATAATTGGAGATCTATGGGAGAGGCCTTTGCCCTGCAGTGGGCGAAGACAGGCTCATGATGACGATGATCATCATGGTAATTGAAAAAGAATGGGAACGCCTTGGTTCTTCCTTGTCAATCTTGCTCACTGCCAAGTTATCGCTCATATGTAATGAAAAGGTGCCGTTACACTACCCGACCTTGTATCTGACACAACATACAGTTTCATTTTCTAGTTTCAGTAATGCAGATCTCGTTGATAGCAATGCTGTCTTTGATCTTTCAGCCGACTCTCTCATTCTAAATTATTGTATACACTTGTATATGTTCACTTTGTTTTCTTTTTCTAACTGATGCGCTGTAATGAGCAACTCCTGCATCTGTCCTGTGTAAGTCATCCCCTGTGTCTCATCCTTTGTGCCGTTTAAAATATTAACAATTGGAGTGGCTTATACTGCCTGGCTGAGAATGAAATTGGTGGCTTAATCCCTGCCATTGCCACTTTATTTCTATGAAAGTAGTTTACAGAAACTGCCAGTTGGTCACTATTAAAGGAACCCTTAAATAGTTTTAGTGGTTTTGTACATATGCATTAGGCTAATAGCCCAAGTCCTTCTGATCATTAGCAGACCAATATCAGCGCTCTGTGTGAAGTGTGTAATTTGCTACAAGGTTTTAAATAGCTGCATCATGAAAGATCTATGCAACCCAGTTTTGAACTACCCCTTCCCACAAGCCATGCAAGGGGCGCATGATTGGCTTTCCCAGCTTTCATAGCAAGTACCGAAGGGCCAGCCAGCAGCATCATCTCTGCACCTTGTTGCACAACATGCATAGCTGGTGCACTACTGCAAAGGCTGGCCACTACTGAGCCCAGCAGTCTTGATAAGGACATTGCAGCGCCATGTGATGCCCTGCTAAGGCCTCAGCATAGTTTTCAATAGCAGCTGCTACGATTGACTGCATATCCGGAAGGTACACAGACGGCTCGCAAGATGTTGTTGGCCCTGCTTATAACGTTTCTGCAAGAGACAGGATTGAGTGACACATGGTGATGCATGTGACATGGACAGAGATGCTCGGGCAGAGCAGTTGCCAGCCAGATCTGCCAGGCTAACTCCGCCTACAGCCACAGCATCATCACATCATAGAGGAGCATAGCCATTGCTAGCATGCGTCCCACAGCTCACCGAGTTGAGGAAGAGCATTGATGAGGAAGAAGGCAACAGAAACAAGCCCACAGCTGCTGCTGTGCCAAATGCTTTGCTTAATTTATGGTGTGAGTGGTTTGATAATGATGTAGCCGAATGAGTGACACAGTGTCTAAAAACTGGTTCACGGATGTTTTAATATGCTGTCTTGGAATATATTATGCCTCATGATCAGAACATAAATTTGGCATGTAATGTCCTAAAATCCCAATTCTTTTGTTTTTCCTTGGTAGGCACTGATGACTGACACCTCCAAAAATATGGCGTCACAACTGGCAACAGTTGACTCGCCATACAAAGAAGAATCCGCGACAGAGAAATTCAAGCGAAAAGCCAGAGAATCCCCTTTTATGGTCATTGGTATGTTTACAGTATATACATTTTAAGAATATGGTTTTAGGTTACCAGCCACACCGAAATGTTAGGAGCATATGTGCTGGGTGTGATGTTAGTGCACGCTAAATAACACCAGAACTTTCCAGAGCCCTCCACTACGGTGTGCCTTATAATCATATTGTGGTTATGTCATGTAAAACATCAGCAGTCCATCACATATTGAGTCATGACACCGCTTTCATATTGTAACTAAACAGAGGGAAGGCAGAGTTTCTTCCTGTTGTTGCTTTGTTCTTAATCATGATTTTGCACAGTAGTAAAATATTTTTTGGTTTAAATCATTTGTGAACACCACCATTGCCATTCAGACTAGTCATATTCTGTGTGTTGAAGGTGCTAGCCCTCCTAACCATAGTAGAAAGACTGAAGCGCAGGCACCTTGAATGACTTACTGTAATATTTGTTTCTCTGAACAAGTTTTGTTTCAATGTCCAAACTTTCTGTTGGGGCATAATAGTACGCTTTGTGTGTGCTGTTTTGCTGCAGCCACACACATGTTCAGTCAAAAACAAAAACAAGAAAAACACTCGGAAAGAAGCCTTTTTTTCTTCAGTGTTACCTTTCCTTTATTCAGAGTCTTGAATAAAAATGTTTTGAGGTCAAGCAGTAAAGTGGGAGTAGTCAGTGGCATTTGTATCACTATTGACCATTAGACAGAAGCTGCTTCCCACAACATTGAAACAAAAGGAGACACCGACCAGTCCAAACAAAGCGTTTGGCGTTTCAACTTCCAGCATGGAAACCTTGTTCACATTGAATGCATCAAAAAGAATGGTTTCGTTTAAATATTCCTGAATAATCACCGCAAAGAGTGTGTGTAGATCGGGCTTAGATTTCAATCGTTATGATTGACTGTGTTCAAAGTGGTCTCTGTGAAAAGTGATTCCAGATGTAACATTCAAAGCAGTCATGAAAGGAATATTGGAACTGCCCACTTGTAATTTTCACTGCTTCTATAAGCACACCAGTGTGGAGCAAGGTGACCTGCCACGTAAAAAATTTGTTACTGTGGCAACCTGCTGTGTGACAATGCCATAGTAACACGTGCGATCCCTTTGTTGCCAGCAGCAGCATTATACTGAGACACGTGGTGAGCACGTCTATATGACACTATACGAAAAGGAGACGCTGCCGTAGGCACCAGAACCACCACACTTGTGCTATGCTTCCCTGTCACTAAAGGATGTATCACAGACATGAGAGGTCTGCAAGCCCGAAGGATGGAAGGGGTGCATGGCAGGCACCACTGCTCCGTTAAAGAATCTACCTGGCAAATGTTAGCAAGGCAGTCAGCTGCGGTACTTTCAATGGCATGAACAAGTTGTCATGCCAACATCCAAGAGGAGACAGTAGGGAGTTTTTGAGGCATTTGGGGGCTCAAAGAAATAGTGGTCAACACCACTGCGCATGCACGAGACCCAAACTGCATCTGGGTTTTGCATTGGGCACACTATTTCTGGAATATAGGGGGAGCCCCAGAGACAGTGTAAGCAAACATGAGAGCGCCCATCGAAGCGGTGGCTCTCGCCTAGGACCAAACTGTCCTGATTTCTAATTAATTGGTGGCTCTTTTAATTAATATGTGGTGGTGTAGACTATCGCTTTCTTCCATCTCACACACGCAACAAAGACTGGCCGTGAAATAGCCTGCATTTTTAAGGTCGGCTGTCAAATTGGGAGCTTGTAGGCTTAACGCAACCAATGGCTCAAAGTTGGATTGTCTTGCCTCATGATGGTAAATTGTTGACTCTTCAAATTCATTGCCACTGCAAGCTTTAAGTAGCAGTCTTAAAGAGTATGCATATCAGAGGCAAACGGCTTTATTAACCTTCAATCTTTACTTATCGTAGCTTCCCGTTCTGGTCACTTTGCACTGCAAGCACGAGACGCAAACAGCAAGCGCAAAACCCAATCCAAAAACTCTTACTTCCTACATGGCCAAAGTGCTTCGCACATGAAAAGCACTTTGGCATCCAAAGCTTTTGGTGCCCCTATTCGAAAACTCTCTATGGACTAAGTATAATGCAGTGAAGTTGTGGAGAAACTATGGATTACATTTGCAGTATCACAAGCCTTTTGCAGCTGTAGCTTTCTCTCTTACTCGTTTTGGCCATACAGAGCCACATCCAAGTAATGATTTATTGGGAATGGAAACATGGTGCCTTGCTTATAAGAGACTCCACATCTATAGGACAAAAACTGCTTCCCAGTACATGTATGCTCTAACTGTATTTTGAAGCTAGCATGCATTTCAACCACTCATTGCTCTTCAAAGTTTCTTGTGTGACTGTTTTTTTGTGATGCCCTTCATATCTAAAATTTTTTCTTTCTTTAGCAAATGTTGTTCAAAAGACTGGCAAAAATTGTGTTCTATGCCCAACTACGCTTCTTCTTTATCTTTTCTATCAGGTCTGTCTGGTTGCGTCTTCGTCTGTGCATATGGGGCCTTCCTGTTCCGGAGGCGCAAGAAGATCAATACTTCTCTCTTCTTGATGCAGCTCCGTGTCACTGCACAGGGAACTGTGATCGGATGCCTGATGGTCGGTGTCACGTACAATCTCTTCCAGAGATTTCTTAATCGAGGCAGCACCGACAGGGATGACAAGGGCTCCTGATGCTTTCCTGCTATTTAGCTGTTGGCAATTGTTATTTAATTTAATAGTACTGGCTATAAAAATTTCATTTCCTTATGCATTTTGAGTGTGCAGTTATGCTTAACAATTGGGATCTTTTAAGCTTCATGTTATTGATATCTGAAATTGTTGTATCTGTACCTTTGTTAGATTTTTGCCTTCAAGGCACTGTTGCAGAGGTTGCATTTACAAAAAGAGAAAACTTTATAGTACAGCATACCTTAATGTTGTGTTAAGTATGCTGTCATGGCCTCTCCGATTGCATTAAGAGGCACTTTTGTGATCTGATATGTCTGATAAACACTGCTGAACGGGCACCAGCGTATGCATTCCTTATATTTAGGCACCCACATGCTTATAGAAAACTTGTCGATGAAGTTACCAGTTTCTGCTGGCATAAAACTCACAATCTTGCAGTCAGTGGCATTTCGAGAGAAATCCAACACTGTCGTATGAGGTGCAGTGCTAAGTTATTTGTAATGCCTGCCCTCCTCTGTCAACTACATATATATCAGAGTTATGTTACGAATAGCTTTTGTTGTGGTGTGATCATCTTGAAACGGATGTTGCCAGTGAATTATTACCTGATGCTTTTATCAGCTGTATTGTACATCTAAATACAATGCAACAAAAGCAGAGTTCTTGTTTTTATTTTTCGCTCTTTCTAAAGAGTGACTGAAATTTTTTTTTTAAGGTCAGTTTCATGACCACACCGTACATGCACACAATGACACATGGCTCTCCTTCATGTACTGCAGGTTGTTAAACACTCAGTCCTGCTATATCTTTTTCCTGTGCCTTAAGGCTGTTATAAACCAAATAAAACTGATATGTGAGCTTACCGTTATTTTTTTAAAGGGTCCCTGAAACGTTTTTTTTGACATTGCGTCACTGATTAGGCAACACAATTGTGAAATCATTGACACCATAAATGATTGATGATGATGATGATTGACAGCACTTGTACATGAGAGTAAGTTTTCAAGCGACTCGCATTGCTCTGGAAAAACTGAATGGATCGTGCGCAGATGGTGATGTCTTAAAAGAGAAACCGAATGGGTTGTCAGTGGATCGTTTTGTGAAAACACAGCCCACTGCAACGAAAGGCCAATCATTTGCTTGTCTACGGCCATGTTTGCTATCCTAGAGCATTGCGCGTTGCAACTCAACACACCTGATCACACAAGACAAATTTTGTAGCGGCCGCGTTCGTACTTTGCCCCTGGAACGCGCCATCATGACGCCGCCACAACCCTAACTTCCTCAGCGGTCAAGGCACGTACACTACCAAAGCGCTGACTGGCGGCACGAATCAGTATGACATGCTGCTTCACTCTATCTATCGTTCCTAGATGGCGGTACCACCACAGTGAACCTAACCGAACAAGGAGAGGTGATATAAGAGAGGTGATGCTAATTTAAAAGTAATTTTGCTTGTTAAACACCATGATTCACTGTACTAAACACCTTTGCTTTAACCAGACAGCAGTTAATTGCAACAATTGCAACGTCTTAAGACTATAGTGAAGGCCAATCTGTTCCCTGCATGAGCGACGTCGCGGTGGTGTATCAGTAGAACATCCAGCTCCTTTCGTCAAATCCCGTTTTGAAGGTGGGTTCAAGTTTGCCTGGGTGGAACTTTTTCAGAGTGAATGGAAGTTCATTTTTTCGAAGATCCGCTTCCATTACAGGAAGTACATCACTGATTTCTTGGTAGACCCCAGCATAAAACACTTTCGTGTTAAAATATCGTTCTACACTTTGTGATATTGGCTCTGTAAGTAATGACATGTAAAAATGCAAATGGTAGTCCGTCATTGTTAAATAGGCATACATGTAACAAACTAGTTGCTTTGAAATGATTACTGATGTAAGATTGTGCTGTAAAGTTATCACCTACAGAAAGTGTTCTACTTTGTGTTTCCTTCAAGTTTCATTTGTCCATGGCTGTACATACAAGCCCTGCTTAGCCGCTTCTCCTGTAAGTAAAAATGTCCGTTATAGGATGCGAGATGCTCGTTGCGAAGCACAGCAGTGGTGTGACACCAAAGTCTGTCATCAAAAGTGCTTTAAAAATTATGTGTTTAGCTATATCAACATGATGTAAACAGTTACAAGCATGAGAAAGCTAAGAACAATCGAGTGCCCTGTTGTATATATACTTCGGCACTGTTGTGCTTAATAAATATTGGGCATCCAATAATGTGCCTTTTGTGAATATCTGGGCAATCAGTGCTTGTAGGTACAGTTATGAAAAAATTGTGAATGATATAGGAGATTATGCTGTTGATGACTTTTGGGCACTGTCTGATGTCTCTAATTATACAATTTCTAAAGACTGAGCCCCCTACGAAATCATGCCAGCATTGAACTTACGTGTGGAAAAAGCTGAAATATGCTTTAGTTGCAATTACTATTTTCATTCTGTCAACTGTAGGAAAACGGTCATTAGTTGACCACAGTTTAATTGAAGTGTGGAATACTAAGTCCACATTATTTCATGTACAGCCTTATTCAAATTACTTATCAGTTGAGCCTTTAGGTAAAAAAGCAGTTGAGTAGCCAAGAGAGCAAACATGCTCTCTCTTCTCATTGCTTATTCATTTCCCAGGTGTTCAAAAGTCTTCCATGTTTGGAAGAACAGACTATTGTGAAAGATGATGGAAGTTATTTTTTGTTTTCATGCCAAGAAGGTATCATTGCTAGAGGCAATGAAGATGTGATCTATTCATTGTGGAAACAATTTTGTTCACTGGTCGGTTGCACATAAGCAGTGCACATTTCTCATTGACAGTCACACCCTCCCCCTCCTTATAATTTGAAGGGCATCCTCTTAATTTGTAAATATTTATGACAATTCAATATAACCACCACTTCCCACCCCCACATGACATTTAGCCACCCCCTGGCTTCAATTCCTGGGGGTACCCTGCTCTTTGATGACATGGTGCTGACGTCATGAAAGTTGGCTGCTATTACAAGAATAGTAGAAAAAAATGAATTACGTTGAACAGCATAAATAGGTTCATCCGATGGTGCTCATAAATTTTAACTTGGTATATCCACTCGTTGCCTATACGGCGAGAGAAAGGTCCTTGGTAAGTTCAGTTGGTGTTATGCCAGCGGCAGATACTAAGACTGACAAAGCAAGAAGACCAGTTAAATAGCTCTATGGTGACGCATGGCTACTTTCTGGCTCACTGCAGTGATTGCATCCCTGCGCATATGCGATTTACTGCGCCATCCTGATAAAATCGACCAAACTGTGCCAAACAGCCTTGGATGACCTGGAGATACCAATATGCCCCAGAAAATAATGTTTAAATATATGTGAATTTGAAGACGCTGGAACTCTTCAGCATCTGATTTTCTGACATTTTGTTCCAACTGCAGACCTAAATGTGTATTACTTGAAACCGCAACTGCTACAATGTTAATACTTTTCAGCCTTGAGCCAGCGTTCTCATGTGCTTATTGGCTGAGAGCAGTAACGGCTCCTAAAAGCAAGTCTCGTTGCAATTCCGCAGCCAAATGCAGTGAAACAGGGAAGCTATGGGCATCCGCCTAATCCTATCCGTAAATTAAGATACCTGAAGCGTAGATAACTGAAGCATAGCTGCAATAAATTCACGACACAGACCTACTTAGTCAAATGTTTTCGCTTACAGCGGTATGTTGCACATCTACCTGTTACAGAGGGTCGAATCGCAAGAAATACAAGAAAAAAAAAAACGAACACATTCGTTTCGGCACCTGGAATGCCTAATCTACTAAAAATTAGGCGGTTTCATTGACAAAGGAGTAGGATACCTTTTTTTTTTTCTTTCTTCGGCACAGGGTAAATGAAGTAAATCGTGCAAAAACGCCGCCGTTCGTTGAACCATGTCTTGCCCCTGAACGCGGCCTTCTTGTGATCGCTGTTTCCGTTCTTGTTTCCGTTCCCGCCCTCCTGACCCACGGTGGCGGCGAATAATTTTTTTTTTCCCCAAGAAATCCGAGGCCGGTTGACGATGTTAACGCCACACGCGCGTCTTACACTAAGCACAATTACCGTTATTGTTAATGCTTTCCTGCCACGCCTTTTCGCGAAGATTTCGTCGATCTGCCGCCGCCTCTTTGTTGCATCATGTCCAGCGCCTACGATTCGACACTCGGAGGAAGGAACGTTCGCACGTTGACACATGCGCACAAAGCAAAGGGTAAGCCTTCTCTGTTTCGTACTCCGATCAACGGCAAACAGCCGTTGTTCAGGTCGCGGCGGGCCGGACATGTCGACGGGCGGTCGTGCAATGCACCACTTGTCACGTCAGTAAAGAGTGACAGCGAAGCAACCATTGCCCTTAGCCGTCAAGCCACCTACGCATAAGCGCCGGTGCTTTTTTCGCTTTGGATACCGGAGGCGAACCCGCGAGCCTTGGAAACGCGCATTGCCGTGAGGTGCTCAGATCACCTATTGATGATGGTGATTGTGGTTCGATTTAGGAAAGGACGCTAATTCTGCAGCCCGTGTCGGGAGAACGGCTATGCGTCCGTATGGGAAGGGGAAAGGCATGAAAGGTATAGGAAGGAGGGAGAGCAAACCTGTAGTGGAGGGCTCTGGAAATTTTGACCTCCTGGGTAAATGCTATCGCTGAATGCCCCATCGCCTGGAGAAGAGCTAGGCCTTTCCAGCTTCTTTTGCAACTGCGGCGGAAGAGCAATGACGCTGTTTTTCCACTTTTTTTCTTAATGACAAAGTTGATGCGAATTTCACGATACGAATTTTCAGAAACGTCCTGAACGGTCTACATTATATATAATCCCAGCCGTGGCAGTCGCATTTCGGTGGAGGCGTGCTAGAGGCTCTTGTACCGTGCGGTGGAAGTGCGCGCTAAATTCCAGGGGGTAGAAATTTCCGGAGACCTTCACTACCGCGTCTCTCCTAATCATGCCGTGGTTTTAGGATGTAAAAGCCAGAGATTATTTTAACAGCTAAGCTGTTTAGGTTGAAGGTCTTGCGCCTTTGGTCACCAGGAAACAATCATCATAATTAGTTCTCGACCCCAAGAGTGAGCGTGCACTTCTATGCAATGCCAAGTGTGCGGCGTTCGCACGCGCGCTTCGTTCTTTTTTTGCGCTGATGCGCTCAGCCCACTATACACTGGCAAAACTGCGGATGTGCACCCATGTTACACGCATGCAAGCAGAAGACAAAGGCAGTGCGCGTCGGTTTGTCCGGTCAGCGAGCTCTGCAAAGAGACGTTCGCGTCGAACCGGAGACGGTGGCAGACGCGACACATGTGAACCCGGCTTTCCTCTGATATACTGCGCTTACATGCCTATACTATTCTAGGAGCTGCTTCGATGCCACGAGAGGACGCATGTTCTCGTGGCGTGAAGCTATGCGGAAACGCCTAGCTTTGCGAGAATGTGCACCGGACTAGCGGACCAGCGCAATCTGCCTGCTTTTCTCCACCCTTTTAAGGGTTTGCCCACATGTTTCGACGGTGTTTGAGGGTGATGGGCAAGCCCCCTTCCCAGGCAGTTCACCCCTGAAGAAAGCCGAGTGTCGGTCTGGGGGATGCCTATGCCCATTTTTTGGTATCGGCAGGTGACCGGCGGCAGTGGGAATCGAACCCACGATCTCCCGCAGCCGAACCGGACACTCTACCATGAGGCCACGACATGCGGACCAGCGTCTTCTCTGTTTTAGAGGAGGCGCTGACCGGACAAACCGACGCGCACTGCCTTTGTCTTCTGCTTGCATGCGTGTAACATGGGTGCACATCCGCAGTTTTGCCAGTGTAATAGTGGGCTGAGCGCATCAGCGCAAAAAAAGAACGAAGCGCGCGTGCGAACGCCGCACACTTGGCATTGCATAGAAGTGCACGCTCACTCTTGGGGTCGAGAACTAATTATGATGATTGTTTCCTGGTGACCAAAGGCGCAAGACCTTCAACCTAAACAGCTTAGCTGTTAAAATAATCTCTGGGCTTTTACATCCTAAAACCACGGCATGATTAGGAGAGACGCGGTAGTGAAGGTCTCCGGAAATTTCTACCCCCTGGAATTTAGCGCGCACTTCCACCGCACGGTACAAGAGCCTCTAGCACGCCTCCACCGAAATGCGACTGCCACGGCTGGGATTATATATAATGTAGACCGTTCAGGACGTTTCTGAAAATTCGTATCGTGAAATTCGCATCAACTTTGTCATTAAGACTACTGTATATGTAAGAAGCCCATCACATTGGATTTTATTTACAATTTTCTTACCCAGACAGATATATGTGCGGGCCACAAAATAGCGTCTACTTCGTTTACAAGCGCAGCAACATGTCGTGGAGACAGCCCCAATTCAACCGCGTGAAGAAAAACGGCGTACACAGCGATAGTTCTATGACAGCGATGTCCCGCAGTGCCTGGCCAAAGCCAGCACGGCACGCTTCTGGTATCGAAAGTTCCATAGTGGGTGAGTGCGCGAAACCAGACAGACAGAGGGAGAAGCGAGATATCGTTGTGTCAACTCTAATCGAGACAGTAGAAGGACGCCGTCGCCGCGAGCAGGCAGCTCATGGAAGTAGCTACGCGAGAGAACCCCACCGCCTTTGCACGGCCCAGGATAAGGGATCCGCGCCAAACCCTCCAAGAAACCAGCGGAACCAACTTGAGGAAGCATCGACGAGCACAGTTTGCAGTACGGCTTCAGCATGAAGCAGTTATCAGTAAGGCACCCAGCATTATGCAATGAATCAAGACAGAAGTGGAAGGACGCCGGCCCACGGTACCACACTTTGAGAGCGACCAACATGCCATGTGCTGACGGGATCCTTGGTGTTGTCCGGGTGAATAGGAGCCTTATAATGCAATTCTCGTAATGTAATGCCCGTGTGCTTGGTGTTGAGTAATAGGGGACATCCAAATTCCAAAATGTAGAGCGCCATCTGTCGATATACCCGTACGCGCCATCCACCATGTTCCTCTGAGCACCTGAAACCGAAACGTGAGGCATCTCAGGTTTTGTTCATGTGAAATTTTACGTTTTTGTAACGTTTTCTCCTTTCTTTATACAAGGAATTATAGCATTTTTCAATGAATAGGAACACTACGTGCAATAAATTTGAAAAGTTACAGGCGGCGTAAGTGGGACATCCAATCAGAGCCGTCTCCTGCTTGACGTCGCTCCTCATGCGTGCCATATGGTCAGGGGCGGCTAAAAACATCGTCGCTACGATCTACAGCTGTTCGCAGATATTAAATCTTATAGTAAATTACTTGCTTGATGTAGAGTACCGAAATCGGTCTGCTGATTCGATCGGTGTCCCTGCGGCTACAGGGAACGAACCCAGAATTTGGAGCTAAATCCTTTTCTAAACATCATCGTATACATTGGCCTTCGCGTAATCTGTCATGCAGCAGTGGGCTGAGGGCAAGAGTGTGTCGAGCACGGCAATGGCTCGAGGGCAAGAGAGAGTTCTTTCTTTCTTTGCATTCGCGCTATGGAAATGCAGCCACGGGTGCGGGGATCTAACCCGCAACTTCGAGCTAAACCCTTTTCTACACACTATAGCACATTGGCCTTCGTATATAATCACTATTATATAACAGTGTATTGAGGGAAAGAGCGGGTCCGTTTACGCCTCCTGCGTGAAAGGCACTAGATGGGACGCATGACACTGCTCCGATATACAGCAGGTACGCTGTTTAAAATGTCGCAGCGCTTCCTTAAGCATTGACAAAGTATTTCCACCTCGCCTAAGAGCTTGTCTGTGAAGGAATCGGCTGGCTTGCGAACATAGCATTTTCATCAAAATTTGTACTGGCCAGGTACCGGCTAAACGCACGCGCACACGAGTCTTGTGTTGGCAATATTTTGTGTTTGTATAAATGGAAGCAAAGATTACAGAAAAAGTTTGCACTGTGATTGTGTCGTTTTTATTTTCCTACTTTTCGTGAGCCGGAAATCTCCGAAGTGAGAACACTGTATTCTTGTTTTGATCTTATGAGCTGTTTTCACCAGCGCATTTTGTTTTAAATGGACCGCCCTTCGCGCATCGATCTCTGTTTTTATTTCGCAACGATAGGGCGCAGCACATGCTGCAGTTTCGCGGTTTTGAGTTTTGCCTGCCGATTGTAGATGGCGGCGGCAGTCTAGAAGCAAACGACCAGACGTGCGCTTGACTCCTCCTATTAGAGTGTACTGTAATATAATTCTAATGTACTACACTCTACTTTTACTTTCACAAAAACTAAAGATAAAGAAGTGTTAACGAGAAAGTGTTGACGAGAAGTGTTAACGCGAGAAGTGTTGACGGCGACAAAGCGCATGCACATAAACGTAACTCAAATAGACGGAAGTTCGGATATACGTTTATCCAAAGTTTCGCTTAGTGAAACATTAAAGCTGACAGAATGAATGGATGTATACCGATAAGATATTCTTTGAAAATTCTACCATCGTTAATTCCACGCTTTGGTTGGGAAACGGAAGTGATGGTCACAGTTTCATCCTTAAATTTCGCGAAAAAACAAAAACAAAAAACCTCTGCGTACATAAATTTCAGTCGATGTAACGAATTTCAACGTTCTTTCTTTCTTTCTTTTTTTTTGCGTTTTGGTCACATTGCCTCAGCAAAATCTTCTGAAACTACATTGAGTCTCATGCCTCTTAAAATGCAACATACTTCATTCTTACAGGTCGGCGAGCTTTCATGCAAAGGTAATTTGCCAATGCGAGAACAACCGCTTTTGAACCGAAGCTTCTTTAGGCTAGCCTGTGTCATTGTGGTTGAGACGCAAGAACTCAACCCGCGCGAGAAAGAAAAATTGGTCGCCGGGCTGCAGAACCGACTGCCGTATTTCGAGAACAGCATGCTAACCGATTCAGCCACTGTAGGGTTCATCATGAGCACAGTTTATAGCGGGATTTTATATTCATCAAAAAAAAAAAAAAAAGCGCAGGGCAGGGCGCGGTCCGTGCACGTTCTTTGGTGCACATGTCCGACAAGCGAAGATGTGAACATATATGAGCCTTATGAACTCCCTGGATTTTGTACCAAAGAAAAAGAAAAAGAAGAAGAAAAAAATGAATGTAGGTAGCAAATAAGTAAGGAACCGCAGACAGAAAAGAAAGGAACAAAAGAAAGAGGTAAAGGGAGACAACACGAAAAAGACAGAGAGAAAGGAACAAAAGAAATAGCAAGAGGGAAAGGGAGACAGCAAAAAAATAGAGAAAAATGAAAATAAGAAAGGGAAAGAAGGAGGGGAAAGAAGACGGCAAGCAAGGAAGAAAGGGAAAAAGGGAAATTATAAAACAGAAGGAAGCAAAGAAAAAAGGAAAGAAAAGGGGCACGCACACGCCATGCTTCGCTTGCCCCCATTTTCCCGATATCAGGAGGGCGCCAGAAGTCATCAACATTCGTTTTAAAGGGGTCCTTCAACACTTTTTTTTATACAGTCAGAAAACCATGCCAATAAGTCGCGGAGACTCATGCGAACACGGGAGCCAAATATCAGTGCACTGCGTGCACCAGGGAATTCGAAATTTGGTTTCAAATATAGCTCGAAATCGCTTGCTCTCCTTTCAACGAATGACGTCGCAAGTGTGGCACTGACTCGGTCCTTAACTTCGTTCTTAAAGCAAGACACACACATTTTCTTTATTTGTTGAACTCAGACGAACAAATAAAGCATTACCGAGGACATATCTGTGATTATATAATCACTAATGCTAGTTGTGCTTCAAGCGACGGAGTCAATGTTCCTTGTGGGGTCATATGCTGAAAGAAGAGAAAGAGGTTTGCAACCGTATTTAAAAGCAGACTGAGAATTCCTTGGTGCGCGCAGCGCACTAATACGCGGCCTACGTGTTCATAGGATGACTGATGGGCACCCTTTTCAGACTATATTAAAAAAAAAAAAAAGTCGCAGCGCTCCTTAAAGGGATACTTTAAAGTGAAAAGTGGATCAGCTTATATACTGACACATTGTTCTTTGAGAACTTTGTTGATTTCGCCATCATGAGTTCAATATCAGAAAAAAAAAATGAATGTCAGCGTTTTATTCTTTTAACATTTCCCGCCGAAGCCTCTGCACCTCACCTCACTGCAAGCATTAAGTCACGAATTTTCAAAGTTATTTTCCGTATTTTGTCCACAGTGGCTCAATGTTCACTGAAACTTGCTACGACAGAGACTTTGGCCGCGTAGGAACACAATGCAATTACTTTTTAGCAGTGATTGGTTATATGTGGGATTTATGGCAGCAGCTGCCTTCATAATCATGAAGTCGTGACGTCATGGATTAGAAAGGCGCCTGCTCTAAATGGCTGTGCGCAGCGAGGTGGTGCGTGAACTTAAGACGGCGTCGCGACATGTACTTTCTTTTCGCGCGTCTTCTAGCGTCCCTCATCACAAGATAGTGCTTTTTGTGTTTTGAAAGCGATTTACCGATATGAGAAAAAATGCTTAGCTCTCTGATATCCCTTTTAAGGGAGCATGCCTGAGTGTTTAGACACTACTTCCATAAAAAAAAAAAAGGAAAAGGAAACATTGCAAGACACTCTTTCTAATGTTGCAGCTTAGTTTTCGCAGTCTTGTGTTCATGCACGAAAGTATGTGGAAAAGCGCTTTTGTCGTTTGGATCGCATCAATAACGGACACTACAGCAGTAACATTTGCGCATTTCCCACTACTGTCACAGTCTTCTCTGCGAACTTCACCGATATTTTCTACTGTCATGACCGAGCAGGTATGTGAATGGTATCTTGAGTTTTAATGCGAATGCCTTAAATATCTCATTCGGAAGGTGACAACAAATACCATGTGACCCGGAAGGCCAGAATGAAACCAAAGCATGACAGTCGTGTACGAGAGGTGGTTATTAATCGCCAAGTAATGACTGATTAGTGATTGCAGATGGGTTGAGTACACCATGGGACTCAATCCGACGGCCGTCTAGGGTTCAAACCCCAGACCGACATAGAAGTCGAACACCGACCTACTGTGGCTCCAACCAAACTTCTAGTATTCTAACCAAGAGAGCTCGATAGGAGTTGAACCCCAGGCAATTTACATGAACAGAAACCGATTAAAATGGGTTAAAATCGAATCAGGTTGATTAGGATGGATTAAGGTAAATAAGTTAATGAAAATGGATTAAAGCGGATTACAATGGAATGAAGTTGTGAATTAAGGTGCGCAGAAGATGTCACAAGGCTTTCGCCTTCGCGTCTCTTAGGCTAATTTGCTAACGGGTCTAAGAGACGCCTTCGCGTCTCTCAGACCCGTTAATTTTTTTTTTTCACTCTCCGCTGTCCTGTAAGAAAAGCACGCGCACGACTGTCGACCGCTGTCGTACCGAATCGGGGAACACAAGTAGGTCGTATAGCGCGCTGTTCCAAGACAATTAATATTCCACTGTAGCAGGATGCCAGAGTTTGAGGAAGCAACGATCGTGAGCGAACAAAACCATAAGAACCGGCGCGGCGAAGATTTCCAAACAAATGCCTTTCCTTCGTGTGCGCGAAAATAACGAGCAAGTCCTCACAACCTGTATAAATGCACTCGTGCGCGTACAGTGCTAAAGTCGAATCCTTGCGATGTATTAGTGCGCGGCAGGCCAAGCGCGAGTTGCGTTGAAAACCATGTCTAACGAACATATTGAAGTCTTGCAGGGAAATTTTGTATTTCTCCTGAAATAAGCCAAATTGAGTTGAATTGAATCAGCTTCTTTTGTTCCTGGCATCTTCGGAAACAAAACTCCAACTGTCGCGTTCTTGCATGAGATCTGCGACGTGCCTTGGAGCGAGCCGCATTGGCTCTCAACGTAGTACATCATTTAATCTTGTAGTTGCTTTGATTTTACGCTCGAGCAAAACGACGCACACGAGCTGGAATTTGCGAACTGCCAGCCATTAGCGAAAGTCGAATAAATATGACTTGACATACACGCTGAATTACCTACATGTGCGCCAGCAGCACTATCATTGGCTTCTCACGTCATTGGAAAGTTATTTTTGCCTCTTTCGTAGTGGCAGTGTAGGGCAGCTCGATTACAACAATTTAATGGGCGTGTAGCAAATCAAGTTAAGCGTAAGAGGAAGGATTGCCTACCGTGCCATGACTACAAATTTAATCATTTCGAGGCCGGTCGCGCTAAACCGCAACGCTTGCAAATCCAGGGCAAGTAAGTTACTACGCAAGAGACCAAAATTTTATATCGTGCACGCGAGAATTGAAATTGCTTCTGCAATTACGGAGCAAGTTCTGTGCTTCGCGTAGCTCTGCCAGCGATGGCGAGGAAATTATCTATCGAAGTTCGCGTAGTTCGCGCAATATCGCTGATTATGTACGCCCTGTCCAAGTGTCCCTACAAGACTGTCGCGTAGCGAGAGAGAGGTGGATGGGGTTGAACGCCCTCCAATGTCCACCCTTTGACTTCCCGAAATAAGAGCTTGGATGTGCCCCTGCCACGCAGGACACGTTTCGTGATAATCCTCCGTTCTCATATAGACCTAAACGTAATTGAATGTTGTCGGTCTCTACATTTTCTAAGCGATTAATCCGTGGCATAGCTGGTGTTGCCTGGGTACGAAACGAATACCTTGCTTCATCAATGACATTTAAAATGCATTGGCCTATCGGTCATTTACGTTAACACATTTAATTACATAATATATTTGAAGCAAAATCTCGCTGTGGGACAGAAGTGCTAAAGAAAGCATTAGCTTAATTTCCTTGCTTCGCATATTTAATCAGGCGCCCCTCGGTTTATAATTCTCAAAGGAATTTTTTAGAGTAATAAAGTCCAGTTCATACAGACAGCATTGTCCGAAGAGCGCACTATATACGAATAGTGGAGGACATTCGTCGGCCTTCGTAACATCGACGGTTGTTTGGTCGCTGGCAGATCACGGAGGCTGTCCGGTAATACTTTTATTTATTTATTTATTTATTTATTTATTTATTTATTTATTTTTTTGAGGGGAGGGGGAGAGGGTGGTTACCGCTTAAAACCACGATATGACTATAAGAGACGCTGTAGTGGAGGCTCGGAGGCTCCGGAAATTTCGACCACCTGGGGTTCTTCAATGTGCACAGACATCGCATAGCACACGGGCCTCTAACATTTCGCCTCAATCGAAATGCAGCCGCCGCGGGAGCGGTGTGCTCCCGCGATTTTCGAGATACAGTTACCATAGCCGCTGGGTCATTGCGGCGGGTAAGAAGCTATCTGGTAAATACGGGCGTTATGAAAGAAATGCTGTTTACGAAGGGACACTAAAGAGAAACACTAAATCAGTTGAAACCAATAGATTATTATTTGAGATCTCTGTTGTCTTGATTTCGTCTCCATAGGTTCAGTATTAGCACAAAAAACAGGTTAAAGTTTCATTTTTGAATATCGCGCCGAAACTTATGCACACGAACGTAAGCGTGACGTCACGGATTTCAATGTATTTTCTTCACTTCACTTCACTTTATTACATTAAAGACCCCTTGGTAGGCGTATTACATAAGGGGTGGGAACACATTAGTTCAAAATTAGCATAATACATTACTGAACAAAAAAAAGAGAGAGAAAAAGAAAAAAATACATGCGCCAAACATTATTTGCATAATACATAACCGAACACCGACAAAAAATACAGGAAAGTACATGGGGTAATGTGCTACGCACGTCAGCACAAATACCTATACACCTAAATAATACAAAATAACATTGCACTGTCACTGCGAAAAGTGCGCAGTGACACTCTCCGTAAACGAACACGGGCAAGTGATGGCGGCGATTTGGTGGGCCAGGTTGTTCCAATCAGTAGCGGCGTGGCAAAAGAATGATGCGGAAGAGGTAAGTGTTATGGGACCATTGGCTCAATGAAATTGGGTGTAGCAAGCTACGTTAAGTCTCTGGCTCGCCTACAGCACAACGTGATTAATTTTTAGCGGGAAATAAGTTTGTGCACCATAAAAGACGCTTTCAAAATCGATGACATCACAGCGAGTTGCTGCGGAAACGTCAAGGTGGCATCACCACGTGTATTTGCATTTTTGTGCGTTTTCTCGCTTGCGAAGCTTTCTCTCATTGCAAGAGTCGTGCTTTTCGTATTGTGAAAGAGTAACATGGTAATACATAAAAAAAAATCCTTTTGCTCTTTAGCGTCCTTTTAAAAGAGCGTCACAGGATCACCTGTGGCATGTGCTTATAAGCCTGCTGCTCATCGAGCTGTATTGTTCGAAGAGGTGGGCCCTATACGCCTGCAATGCAGCTCATTGGCGATAATGGACCAATTAAAGGAGTATCACTAATAAATATTTTGCTGTATTGATTAAATATATTGCAATGCGTGAACTGAAACCAGTGATCTCACGACGCACACCGATTTGGAACAACTCTTGTACTACCGTCAGTTTTGATGCACTGTCGAACTCGTGGTAACCCGCTTACTCTTTACAAAGAAAAAAAATGAAAGAAACGCTCCCTTTCTTGCACTGACGCTCAAAAATTACTGGGGTGCCATTGTTTTACGTAGGAAACCTTGAGAACGCGTATCTCAAAACGGTTGTCTTCATCACAATTTTCCCCAATGTGATAAACAAACAAGACAGAAAACCAACAATGAAGTGCCTTCTCAGAAAAATATACTGTAAGTGTACTGCGTGGCAAAAGCGAGATAAGGAGTGACTGACTCAATGAATGAAAGTTCTTTTATTTTAAATTATATTGCCTCAGTCAGCCTTCCGTGCAGGCTGGCGCTAGTAAACCTTGTTGTGAACTTCTAGAGAGAGAGGGATGAAGAGAAAACGCAGGGATGTTAACCAGATATTAGTCTCCGCTTTGCTACCCTGCACTGGAGGGAGAGGTTAGAAACATGACAGAGAGGGAGTACATAGTTCCATACACGTACAGTGAACTTCTATATAGCACAGTAAGCATATAGCGCAGGTCATGTCGGGCCTTTGAGAATATGCCATTCAAATGCAAGGAGCTAATTTTAAAGGAAAAGCTACGAATAGGAGAGAATAAGGGAAGTAGGGGGAGGGGGGGTAGTGCCAAACGAGGTCATTCACTCGAAAACTTAATGTTTTTTTTTTTTACTGCCAGCAAGAGCATTTAGCAAAGCGCTCTCAAAGACCGCAAGCTTTGTACTCCGAAAAACTCGTTCCAGTAACAGCTATATAGAGGTGGTTGAGCAACAAATGGTCATGCATTCGTGTGCGCCAGTTCCATAGGGATATGACCATCTTTTATGCCTATTTGAAAATTCACTACATCTTTCTCTCATAATATAGCGGCACCACCGCCTTGAGCTTAAAGGCCTAAAGAGCACCTACCTATATGTACAAGCCTTCATATTCGATTTAAATGGCTTCGTATAATGCAAGAACGAGGGTACTAGTTCCTCCGTCTATTTTACGCGCGCAAAGGTTTCTCCAAAACTGCTGCCGCTCATGATACAAGGTCGCATATAATTTTGAGACACGTGCGACTGCAGCAAAGCGTTTTTATTCGTATGTAGGAATACCGCGCTTGTTCAAAATGATGAACGCCACTAAAATTCGGAGTTGAGATGGAATAGGGCAAACGAGTTACAAAATACTTCACTCGTCTACATCCACGCGCGGATTGCGAAGCACATAATGACAACCTTTGCAAAGGTCACCGCTCCCGTTTAAGGCAAACATTGTGTATCTTTATACTGTACGGCCATTTTAAACGATGCTTTTAGATGAGACGCTGATATAATAGCGCGTGTTTAGGTGAGTCCCATGGGGCCGTTTACTCAAATGACCTACGCATATTTCTTATTTGAATTTTGAATATGTCTAATGTCTGGTAAGAACGGTGTCGTTGCATTATTGTACGGGAATATGCAGTTTTTGTTTGTTGGTGTAAGAGCTAAATGACTTAGGTAGTCTTATATATACATAAAACGAAGTAGCTTCTAATGAATGACATATGATGAAGCGTATACAACCACATACTAATTGCAAAAGAAAAGAAAAAAAGAGAAGGAAAATACGAACCTGAACGTCCGGGGAAACTCGCCATTTTGAATGTGTGCTCATGTGCACTATTATGTAAAAATGACGAACAAAAATGATAGAGCAGACGTGCCAGCTTCAACTGAAGAGCTTCACGTTGACGTAAATTGAAGAGATGTAGAAACCAGCATCGAAGCGCTGCAGCGTCCAAGTTCTTTTTCTAGAAGTGGTATACGCTTGAAGCAAATGATGGTGGCGTGATATGTCAGTTTTAACGAAGAGAAAAAAAAATGTATGTGATCTTCATGCACTGATGCGAACCCAAGTGAATCGGAGGGTCATGCCTATTGGAATACTTTCATCGACATGTGTGTCTGCCGATGAAAGGAGGAGGAAGAGTCAAGGAGGACTTAAATGTTCTGACTAGGCCTTACCTCGCTGGGACAGCAGACATAGCGAAATTTGCAAGTTACAAAAGCAATTTGCAAAACGGGCATTTTATGTATATATACAGCACAATTCGGGCAAGCAGGCGAGTAAGCGACAACACTAGTCTACATATGTCACGCCCCGCCTCTCTGAAAAGCGCAACTTACGCTACATGTACGTATGTCAGTGGGTAGATGAGGCATGAAACGCAAATTCTGGAACCAATATAATCTTTTCCTGGGCTTCTCAATTTTTGTATATTCAGAAAGAAGCCCAGAGCATGGCCGTTTCTGGCGAACCACAATAGTCCCGAACTGGATAAATGTCACAATAAAATGTTCATATAATTCAGCGATATGAATGATGAGGATAGCGAGGATAGTGGTATAGTGGCTCTGGCACTCGGCTGCTGATCCAAAGTTCGCGGAATCAAATCCCGGCCGCGGCGGCTGCATTAGGTGAAATTCTACAGGCTTGTGCACTGTACTGTGTCAGTGCACGTCAAAGAACCCCCAGGTGGTCGAAATTTCCGGGGCTTTCCACTACGGCGTCTCCCATAACCATAACGTGCTTCTGGGACGTAGAACCCGAGGAAACATTCAATGAGGATATCGGATATTACACGCCAGAAGTGCTTCCCCTAATAATGACCTTACGCTGGCGCTATAGCAAGGTCCATTTTAGAAAATGACGTGGATGTCACAAGGAAGAGTGGCGCTAGTTCCCGATAATATCTTAGCAGCGCTGTATATTTTAAAAAAAAAAGGGATCTCGGGAAAAAAATTGGCAGATCCTACGTGCAGTGGGAATCAAGAAAATGCGAAGCACGCATCAGGAACGTAAAATCCATTTGCATTGTTGTCTCGCTATGCCGAGTTTGGTACATATGAAGTTAACGAAACGGCCGCAAGAGTACCATGACTGTGGCATGTAAACCATGCCGCTCATACACGCATGTCATGATTGCAACGTTATGACCTGTCATTTACGTTCGTCATGAAGTCGTATTCTGCCATAGCAATATTGATATACATCCCATTAAAGAAACGAGTGGCATGTAGATCATGCCGCTCATGTCATGCATGTCATGATTTTCATGTTATGACCTGTCATTTATGATCGTCATGCAGTCATGTTGTGTCAAACCAATTTTCGTATATATCCCATTAACGATACGGCCAGGAGAGCACCAAGACCGTGGCATGTAAATCATATCGCTCATGACATGCATGTCACGATTTTCACGTTGTGACCTATCATTTATGATCTTCATGCAGTCATGTGCCATACCAATTTTCGTATATATCCCACTAACGAAACGGCCGCAAGAGCACCAAGACTGTGGCATGTAAACCATGCGGCTCATGACACGCATGTCATGATTCTAATGTTATGACCTGTCATTTACGTTCGTCATGCAGTCGTGCTATGCCATAGCAATTTTGGTAAACATCCCATTAACGAAACGCGTGGCATGTAAATCATGTCGCTCATGATATGCATGTCATGCTTTTCATGTTATAACTTGTCATTTATGTTCGTCATGCAGTCATGTTGTGGCATACCAGTTTTCGTATACATCACATTAACGAAGCGGCCAGGATAGCACCAAAACCATGGCATGTAAGTCATGCCGCTCATGACATGCTCGTCATGATTTTCATGTTATGAGCTGTCATTTATGTTCGTCATGCAGTCATGTGTGGCATGCCAATTTTCGTATACATCCCGTTAACGAAACGCGTGGCATGTAAATCATGTCGCTCATGACATGCATATCATGCTTTTCATGTTATGATCTGTCATTTGTGTTCGTCAAGCAGTCATGTTGTGGCATAACAATTTTCGTATACATCCCGTTAACGAAACGGCCAGGAGAGCACCAAGACCGTGACATGTAAATCATGCCGCTCATGACATGCATGTCCTGATTTTCCTGTTATGACCTGTCATGTATGTTCGTCATGCAGTCATGTTGTGCCACACCAATTTTCGTATACATCCCATTAACGAAACGGCCACGAGAGCTTAAAGTCGTAGGATAGATAGATAGATAGATAGATGGATAGATAGATAGATAGATAGATAGATAGATAGATAGATAGATAGATAGATAGATAGATGCGCTCAAAGTCACCGAAGTTCGATATAAATGCTTAGCATTTAAAAAAAGTGACACGGCGCACACCGCTCAGGTTCATGTGATGAGTGCAGGGATGAGAGATGAACACTCGTATTACGATGTACACTTATTTTTGCGTTGTTTGTATGCGTACTTTCTTTGCAACGCGAGGTACATCAATTAATATGCCATGTCTTCACAAATAGTGGCGTTTTTCACCGTCAAGAGCAGCTGGGAGCGGTAAACAAAAATATGAAACCCAAGACATAGACGACAAGAAAAAAAGCAGCCTTCTCTATTTAGCTTAAGAGACCTGTCTTGAACCTAGTCAGATGTTGGCGGCGCCAACTTTTTTAATATCACGCCTACGCACCTGCCATCGCTCGGAGCGGAGCGAACAGGAACGAAAGCCGACACACCTTCCTGCTGTCAGTACACACACGTATACACTGAGAGCATATATATCTTGCGAATGTGCGGCCGTCAGGTGTAGCTCGTTTAGTGTGGTATGTAGGAAGTCCTCGGGACCTTTTCTGCAGCGATGTTTACCGTGCTCCCCTAGCACGAGTTGCACGAGTTGTTGCTGGGAGAGTTGGTTCAGGGATTGATTGGCGAACACATGCACATGCCAACCTCAACACTGTAATCCATCATTCGTGCTGGTGTTTTGCATGTGCGTGCTTTGGTGCCTACTGCTTGGCATCAATTCTGTGTACTCGATTTGTGAGTGATTCCTAGGCTAGCTAGCCACAGTGGTAGCCACAGCGCGGAAACGCTTTTTTACTGCGCCAACTGATGCATTCGTGGCCGCTCTGTTCTGTCTACGTCATAAAACACGACAGCTGGCATGATCAGTGACCACTTGCGCTCTTAACGGGATTGGCAACCGATTTTTAAACACCCGTCATTTACGGCGCATTGCGAGAAGCTCTCCTCTTAAAAAATAATAAACGCTACGGTTTTACTTGACAAAACGACGACGTGAATACAAGGCGCTGCTGTAGTGGAGGACTCCGGAAATTTTGACCACTTGGGGTTCTTTAACGCGCACTAACATCGCATACAGCATACAGATGTCTATCGTTTCGACTCCATTGGAATGGACTGCCGAGGCAAGGATCGAACCCTCATCTTTCCGTTAAATGTAAGCCGAGGTATACCTCCGCTGGTACGAGAACCTGTAGCTCATTCTCTGAAGTACTAGGCTTAGAGGCAGCTTTTAAATGTGTGTGAAAATTGTGTAAGCATAATTTCCGATCGTGGCACTCTGTAAAATAATCACAGTTTTGTCAGAATGACGAAGCAATGAATGCGATATCAATGCATGATATGATATACGTAGTAAGACTAGCAGCTTTAGGGGCAATCTGAATTGTAGTGAACGTGCGCTTATTAAGTAAGCATGCAAGTGCGTATTCTGTAATAGTCGAGCGGCAGAGACAACGGCCCAGCAGAGCTGCGAGCTAAGTCATTACTGTTCTGACGCCTTCTGGCACGCGCTTCACACCGCGCGACCGCGCTAAGCAGCGTGCGCTTTGCACCATCCAGAAACTTGGCCCAGCACAGCGGCATCAAGCACGCTCGTTCCTTCCGGCACTCGTAGACACATTTCGTGCGAGCGCTGTGTGGCGAGGGCATTGCCAGCGTTGCGACGATATATATGCGAAGCACCTGGAACGGAGCACATGACCAACGCGCTGCTACGCAATACGCAGCACGTCTGATGGCTGCCAAGGTAGCGCGCGCGCGCCAGCGATAGCGACCGTGCAAAGTCCACAGTTGCTGCTTGAGCGACCTCCCCGCCTCCACTTCCCCCTCTTAAAAACGGGCTGGGCATTTCCTCACCACTTCGACCCGTGCCTCCCGAGTGCGGGGCGATGTTATTGCACGCGCCCTCCGAGCGACGGAGATGGGCCGGGCTCGTTTGATCTCTGCTTCAGACGCGTTCGGCGTCCCCGCTCGCGTGCTTTTACCCGCAGGTAGAACGTACGATGCGCGGGGGGTTGTTATCAATTTGGACTTTATGCGGGACATGACGGCGACAGCGTCGGCGACGCAAAAACTCGTCGACACTGTCCATATAATTGATATCGCAATAAAATGGCGCAGGTAGTGCTGATGCATGGTTGCGGTGCTTGGCTGGTGACCAGCAAAACAGGGGTTCTACCGCGGCCGCGGCAAGCGCATTCGACGGAGGGGAAATGCTTTAGAAACGTGTGGGCTTTACAACGTCGCTTCACTTGCAGAAAACCAGGTGGCCGAAATTTCCGGAGCCTTCCAGTGTTTACGGTGCGCCTCACAATCATATCGTGATTTTGGTACGTGAGACACCAGAAATTATGAATCTCGGAGGGAGCCGCGTACACTAAAGGAAAGTCACATATATCGTTATTATGCTGGTGCCGCATGGGATGCTAAACGTGACTTTTCGCGCTGGTTGCTAGAAATAAAGATGTGAATGCCATGAATAATAATTAATCGTTATCGTTCGAATTAAGCAGTATTATTCGAATCGGTACCAGGCGCGATATTTCCGTCAGTGTGGATTTTTTTTATTCGTGTTCTCAATAGTTGGCTCCATCTTTAAGCGCGCTACAATGTAATGCCACCGACAACAGAGCTGTTGCGGTGCGGCCAGTGCTCAGAATGTACTGCTGTCTGTGCAGCTATGCAGCAGCACGTTAAGTGATGGCATCGTGCCAACTAGCCCCTGTTACAGCAACATGCCGATTGGCTGTCTGCCCTTTAACCGCATCCGCTACTGGTACTTGAAGTACCTGCCTGAGCGTATCCCTCTGGATCGATTAAGACAGCACTGTCGCCCAACATAGGAGGTTGGTACTTATGCAACACTTCGAGCCACGGGCATAGGACTCGGGGATGGGTGGAACCTGCGCATACACTTCGGAGGACACACTATGCGATGTTGTAGTGGAAGCAGATGACGCTGTGCATGGCACAAGTGCAGCTGTTCGCGAGATTATGCGATCTCAGCGATTCGAACGCACGTATATAGTGCTTGACGGGTTCAGCGCGTCAGGAATTTCTTATTCCTTCTGATTTGTTATTACCTTACGCAGCGGTATCGAAGTCCGTGTATGCCAAAGGCGGTCTCTGGAGGAGATTTCCGTGGTTGCCACACGTCTCCGCTGCTGTTGAGAGATAAACGTCGTCAGTGGGAGTACGACCCTTTCGATCGCTATAAGGACGCTAAGTGTAAAGTTTGTCGCTGAAGGGTTTATCGCAGACGTCGTCCAAGCTTCCCCGCTTCTCTTGTCCTTTTACTTGCACCGGCACTATATGGTCCAATGCCGTTCCGGCCTGACAGCGCGAGTAACTCGAGTATATAACCAGCGACGATGGGCGAGATCGGTGACTTATACGCCGTAGACCCACATCTTTCAGATTTTTCTTTGTGGCTACAAAAAAGAAAAAGAATAACAAAAAGAAAGCGAGAGTATGGGAGGAGGGGAGTTCTTTAGAAGGAAGGTAGTGATCGTTCCGAGTCCGGACGACCAAAAATAAGCGTATTTTTAGCCGGTCTTTCCACGGTCGGCTTCTCAGCGCCTCATAGCGGTGCAGTGAGGCGCGCCGAGCTAACCCGCGTGCGATGGATAGCAGCCTCAGACGTGCGAAGCGAAACTTTGGGAGGAAAATCCAATCTCCAGTGGTCTGTGTTGTGTGTACGCCGTATTATCGCTGTCGATTGGAGTGCGCCGCGGCGCGACCGGCGGGGCGGGCCCAGCAGTGGTACGGAGACGTCTGCTGTCAGACTGCGTGGGTGGGTGACGCGCCAGCGGGCCCTGATTATCGCCCACTCACTTTCACGGCATGAGAGAGTCTCGACATGCAGTGGCGCGTGCTTTCTTTCTTTCTTTCTTTCTTTCTTTCTTTCTTTCTTTCTTTCTTTCTTTCTTTCTTTCTTTCTTTCTTTCTTTCTTTCTTTCTTTCTTTCTTTCTTTGTCGTGGACTACTCCGTCGTACACATGCGTGAACGGCAGCAAATGCCCTTTTCGCCAATCAACAATCATACCGAACGCATACTGCATGGGGAGCTTGGAAGGAAAGAAAGGAACATTTTATTGCCAACTTTGCCCCTGGCACTGAGCTCTTTGTGTCGGCCGTCGCGAGTGGCTTTTTCTTTTTTCTTTTTTTTTTTTGCTACGATCGACACCACTTCGAGTATTTAGCTTTGTAGTATAGCGCAACATATGCCTCATTTTCTTTTCGCGCTTCAACTACACCGATGATGACTTTCTGCTTCACGTAGCTGACAAAGCTGTTTCTTCAGTTTCGGTGCGCATGCCCCCCCCCCCCCCCCTTCATGCGCGAATTATGACGCACTGTCTGTAAATGCGTCAAATATAGTACATATATAATCTCCGGGGCACTCTATATTCTGGCACTCCAAATATGACTCCAAAATATACAGTCTCCGTGGCACTCCAAAATGCGAAGGAATGAGGAAACACCACGATCGGTATGGTAATATTTATGTAGAATAGGTATGTAAGTGAAGCATAAAGCTTTACATTAGAAAGCCGCTTCCACCACCTGTCTGGAGCAGTCGTTCTATTAAATGGAACGCGCGTTTACTGACACATCAACACTTAGTGAAAGAGCACCCAGATCAGCGTGTTGCAACAGGGTCATTTCCTCCCCGTGTCCGTGGTCGTGGCTTGCCTCGTCATGCTAGAGCCCTCCTGTATGAGCTACGGGTTGGCTCTGTGTTGGTGCGCGAACGGTTATACCGTCAAGGACGTGCGGACAGCCCGTCGTGTGCGTCTTTGTGGCTCCAGTGAGACACTCGAACATATGATGTTGCAGTGCCCTGCATTTGCCACGCAGCGTGCGTTGTTAGTCAAGGCATACGGGCTGCCTGGACTGCGGTGTGCCTCAGTTACTGATTTCCCTTTGCCCAGTAGAAGTGCTGGTCGACGTGATAGGCCCATCGAGCCCTGTTAACTTTCTTGAACGCTACTGGTTTGGCCTGCCGCTTATAGCCACGTTTCTGTGTTTATTTTGTCCGCGCTTATTCGTCTTCTCTTCCTATTTTCTTTGTTTTTCTACCTTATTTCCTCTCTCCTCTTATCTTTCACTTCTATGTATTCCTTCCTTCTGAAAGAGTAAGCGGGCGTTGTGCTCGGTAGCCGTTGCCAGCTTGCTCCTTCCTTCTTCCCTTTGTGTCCTTGTGTGCTTTATGTTACCGTACATAATAATAATAATAATAATAATAATAATAATAATAATAATAATAATAATAATAATAATAATAATAATAATAATAATAATAATAATAATAATAAATGGAACAATCAGGCGGTTACGACCTGGTCGCGCCGGTACTTAATGGACAACTCGAAGCGTAGTGCTATTTGTTTAGGTTCCGGTTGACACCTGTAAGGTGAAATAAATGTGTGCAGATGATGATAGCTTGTCACGTTGTATTCATGGGTGCAAAGTGGATAAGTTGGCAATGATAATTAGGCACAATGCAACAACCTGCGGTTTGTAAGGTCCTTCGCCAAATCGCCGGTTTCATTTGCATGCTAAAAGTTATTTCTTTGCTGCAAAATCTTAAGCTGTCGATTCGACCAATCCATATCTAACAACTCTAACCTAGAGGATAAGAACGCATCCTAACGCATCATCGTGCACGTACATCAACTTATTCGCGCACAAACCGCGAATATTGAAGCATTTCTGATTCCGAAAATAGTGAGCGACTTGAACCAACTATCGCCTAACGTATCGAGGGGCAATAAAAATTTGGGCACCATGCCGATACGATACGAGTTGGACACCATGCCTTTGCTAAGTACATTCTATTTATTTTTGAAATATTTTTATTGTGTATCGAGCTACTTTTGTTTAGCTTTGTTGACCTATCTTCATCGTTATGTTATTTTATTGTACCCTCTTTTGTGAAATTTTGTTTTATTGTGCATTGCCCTACCTGCCTGACCTTTGAAGAGGCTTGTGCTGATGTGGGAATAAAGCAAATAAACAAAAACCTACGTGCGGTCAATGAAGCTACTTCATTTTAAAATGTGCTACTGTGGTTCACGCTTAGGTATCTCTTTAATGCCACGGTGAATCGTTTCCCGTAGAAAACACTCACATAAACTGGAAGGAACAGGACACACGACTTATCTAGGCTTAAAAGTGGCGTGTAGTATTTCGCATTTTAAATGGGCAGAATTTCTTGGCGAACTTGAGCAACTCTATCTATCTATCTATCTATCTATCTATCTATCTATCTATCTATCTATCTATCTATCTATCTATCTATCTATCTATCTATCTATCTATCTATCTATCTATCTATCTATCTATCTATCTATCTATCTATCTATCTATCTATCTATCCGAATATTTGCATGATAGGGTACGAATGTATGGCGTGCATGGATGGCTTATCTCTACACCAATGACGTGATATATATTCGTCATGTACGTCACGATTAACGATACTGCAAATATGTGTGGCTCATACTCGTAGTGCTCGGCCTGCGGTGCGCAGGTATGTGCCACAGGTGAGAGAGAGAGAGAGAACAAAACGTTTATTTACATATGCATATATGGAAATAACGTAAGGTCCCCCTTCCCTGCGAGGGGGAGGGGGGCCCAATCCTAGGCTACGGACAAGACGTACTCCGTGGGCCCTGGCGGCGCTTTCGGCCTGCTCCTATAATACGTGATTGAGTTTTCTCGGTCCTAGCTGAGGAGCGCTGCCTCCTAGCCTCTCCCGCTCGGGAATTTGCCTTTCCAGAGGGCCTTTGGGCATGCCCAGAGTATATGGCTGAAATCCGCCCTGTCACCGAAATACTTACATGCATCCGAATGGGCATCTGGCGCGTACATTAACGAGCACTGACATCGCACTGTACGAGGGCATCTAGCACGTCGCGTCCATTGAAATGCCACGGCGAAAGCCGGGATCGAACCCACATCTCTCGGCTCAGTATATAGCCTAGCACCACACTGTACCACCGCGGCGGCTCAGTCGGGTGTACTTTGTGACAACGAGTTGACAGTGTCTTTTCTTGGTATTATATAGCTGGACATTGCGAATATGCAAATCTCCTCTATCATTATCTTTCATTTTTTTTCATACCTCCTTTGTCATAGCAGCCAACTACTGATATATCTTCTAACCCGTCTTTCATTTACTCCCTTTCCCTATCTCTCTTTCTCTCTCTTTATTCAACGGCAATCAATTAGTTGTGAGCCTCATACGACAGGCCTGTCATCGCTCAGGCGCCTGTCTTGGGCAATGAGCGCCTCCCGCCGCCGAAGAAGGCGAATTCGTGACGTGCAAATTCACCTTCTGCGTCTTGTTGCGTGTTGCTACGTGTTGCTACGTGTTGGTACGACAGCGCGTACGAACGGTTGTGCGACTGACGGCAAACATTATAACATGTACGCACGTCTGCGTGCGTGGTGCGTTTGTGCAACAGGCTTGCAGGGAGCGAGGACAGACTGGTTCGTTAGGTAAGCAAACGGCTCGAATACTAACATCTCGTGGCATCTTTTCTATTTGGTTCTTTTTCTTCTGTGCAGCCCTGAGCCAGCATTTCGTCAGCGGCACCCAACAGGCGGTGCGATGCACTTTGCCGGGAACATAATTTGCCTGAGATACAGTACGAAGACATGGTGCCTCTAAGAAGACACTACACACAAGAAGGGACACAAAATGACATGTCCCTTTCTTATGTGTAGTGTCTTCTTAGCGGCATCATGGCTTCTTAGTCGCACCATCTAGGACGAGAACGAGTTCGTATTGAGGTACAGTGTTGCATGGCAAGGGCCTACGGGACGGCGGTAAATTTTCCGCTTCCTCTCACCCTGTCTCGGTCTTGAGGTAAAGCGCTACTCCCGGTTGCAAAAGATCTTGATTAAGCCCTGCATCATTTTGCAAGTTGTGGCGCTGTTGGCAACGCCGCAAAAGGAGGTATTCGCGAATGTATAGGCCGTTTCGCATGGAATAGATGTGTCCATTTAAAAATACACGCAATCACAAAATTTAGTAGACAGCTTGGGCTCAGTGCCCGACCCAAACTGTTGAATTCAATAAACTGATTTCTTTGCGACGGCATTTTGCTAGCACTTGTCCCCTCCCCCACCCCCTATTAATTATTGGAGAGGGCGCTGGGTCTGCTACCTACATCAATACCTTGCACTGCGTTCTGACCATAAATGCTCAGTAGGAAAACAGAGCGGGGGACGGGGCGCTACATGAAGACATTGTTTCCCTTGGTGGCGAATACTGCTACACTTTTTCGATTAGATTTCTATTGACTTTCAATCGCCTTGCCCTTTCGATTGGTTTGCGGATTCTCTGGCTACCGCAGCGCCGCTTGTTATCACTGGGACGAGGTACAGGCGAACATAGGCAGCCGCGCGGAGCAGTACTGCACACCAGAAGGAAGGTCGGACGAGCGAGTCAAGGAGAACAAACATGAAGAAAAAGGCAAATAAAATAAAAAAAGAGCCCGGACGATGCTCTAACGCGTGCGTGCATCTCTCTCTGTGTGACGAGCGCGAGCACGCGTGAAGGAAGAAGCGAGAGACTCCAGTCGCGTCCGCGAATTCCTGCGACTGCCGCGTTTATCGAGGCCGACGTTACGCGCGTCCGCACGCTGCGGCGAGCGAGTTCACTGCTGCAGGGTCGGCACGGGCTTCCTGGCTGCCTCTCCTCGAAACGCCAAGCTCGTTCTTTTCACGACGATTCGCCCTTCTCCATCCATTTTTCTTTCTTTCTGCGCCCACATGCCTTGTTCTCCTAATGTGCACGCACACCCATGTATGTGTGTGTGTGTGTGTGTGTGTACACGTGTCTGCTTAAAGAGCCCAGGGACCACGGTTCCCGCTTCCTCTTTGACCCAATGCTCTCTCTCTCTCTTCTCTCTCTCTCTCTCTCTCCACCTTTGACGCGGCTTCTTCACTTCCCCTCACACCGTCTTCTCTGAGAGATCACGCCGAAGCGGGCTGAAGCGTGCGAGACAGAAATCACGCCGTATATACATGTACAGCGCGAGTTATTTGCAGGGCGCTCGCGTATCAAGAAGCGCAGCTGGGAGCTCCTGTATATGCTGCACTTGCACGCACGTCCGCGTACGATTTCACTGCCCCAGGTCCTAATTGGGACCTTCCTTCCTGGCGAAGGGCAAACTGGCTGAGTAGCCTTTCGAGCCAGCCATATGGGTTCGATTTTGGGTGTTGCCTCCTTGCTATACACTTGATACGTGCACGTGCCGAGGTGCGGCGGCGTTTTTGCTTGCTTGCGTGGAGAGTCTGTAGGCATTAAGGAAGCCGATTGCCGTGTCGAATGGCTTGTGAGTACAGCCGCTGCCAAGGCTGCGGATGAAACTATTTTTGCACCTTCTTCGGCCCACGAAGGTGCAATGCAGTCAAGATAGGGCACCTGGGTCAACGCGAGAGGTCATCGGACCCTGCTGTAGATCCTTGTGAATGAGTCCCTGGCGCAGTGGAGTGGCGCTCGAGAGTGTGGAGGTTATCAAACCGGGCGCACCGAACGTGGAGTACAGGCGTAGAGGGGAATTTAGCGGCTGAGAAGGTCAGGAAATTTGTTGTGGGAACGACCCCAGCCTTGCGTTTGAATGTGAGACATCTGTCATTATAACGACGAAGGTCGCTTCGATGGATATCAGCCGGACACCCATTGTGAGCAGTTGCTTAGTTGGATTACCTTAATAAGCAAAATGGGGTGACCCACTACAAAGATTAGGCCAAGAGTCACGCATTTAAGGAAAGGAAGGTTGCAATAAGTTGACCACAGTTTGCAATGAGAAAAATGTCATTGAGTTCAGTTCTGTTCCCAAGGTACACCATTCCATTTTCCAAGGAGCTACGAAAGTGCTTATGGAATTTCATTGAACGATGACAGTTTGGTCTACTCCAAGGAACTGATGCTAACAACAGTAAAGGGAACGCACAAAATTAAATATGGAAGAAGAGTGGGAGGAAGGTGTCATATGTGTCTCTGGCTTTGGCTTTTTAATTTTTCCCGTTCGATATATAATTACCTGCAATGTGGCCAATGCCCACCGTGGGTATGCGCCAGTTATCGAGGCGACAACAACAACAACCTTAGACGACGTAGCACTTCGGCTCATAAGGACGAAGCACTGGTATTAGCTCGATTTTCTCCACCGCCTCTCTCTTTTCCTTACGCGAACTAAATCTACATGGATAATTGGTTGCCTTGCTTGAAATGTCTGGATGGTAGACCGTTATTCACGCAAACTTTGTCTCTACGAACACTGACTTATTAGTAAACGCTTTAGACACTAACTCGCCATGTTTGAAGGGCATCTATTGCATGATTACCAAATTAATTTTCAGCGAGTAGTGTCCGTTTTTATCAGTATTTTGCTGAGTTTCTATAGTTAATGTGAATAATGAATTGTCAAAGTGACTGGTGAGGCCATTTGCAAGGAGACCTGACTAATCCTGTCCATCTAAACGAAATATGAGAACAAACATGGTCACACAGGCGTGCAATGCTTTGTGCGCTGATCCTATGTAGGGAAACCCATCCAAGCTGAATATAGTAGCGATCGTGAAATGAGTTTCATGGCGTTCGCGGCATGAATAAATAGCCACTTGTGGCAGAACAAACCAAAGGGGGGGGAAAAGTCACAGTTTCGCCAGAGGGGAGAAGCAATGAATGCGATATACGATGTAAGACTAGGAGCTTTAGGGGCAATCTGAATTGTAGTGAAGTATGCAGGTGTGCTTAGCCGTGACAAGACTCGCGAGAAGGGAATGAATGACCATGGCATGCCGCTCGCAGAAGAGGCATACCGATGAGATACGGCGCCCGTGGGTGGGCCGTCAAAGGTTACTACGTTCCATGTTGCTGCTGTACGGTCTGTATCACCCTAGGTAAATTGAGCAGAGGAGAAAGCGTTCACTTTACGGCACGGAAGAAGGTAATATACGTAAAGGTAGAACGCGAGCAGAGGCTTCGACTCGCTGACGACTTTGTATGGGCGTGATGCGGGCCACTGTAGATCACACTGCATGCAACTGCGGACGCGCATCCCAAGGCACATTTGAGAGCAGTTGCTGCGGGTGCGAGCTCGAATGTGCTTTGAATGACAGTGTAGCAATGATTACGTGACAAGTAAAGCGCGCCTTGCTTCCGCGCGAGTAAGCATTCTGCCGGAACTCTTGGGCAGTAGTTCTGACGAGACGCGGTGGAATCAAGGAGGATGGAATGATGGCGTAAGGGCCGTTCCACGGTGACAGCCGCCTCCCCTCTCCGCACAGCCGGTGGCGGCATCGCCAACAAACGAGAGAGAGGGCGAAATGAAGTGGAGAGGGAGGGATATGCTTCAGCTTTATCTCTACCTCTCTATCGTTAGTTGGCGATGTGGTCGAGAAAAGGCCCTGAAGTACCATGTGACGGTCGAGCGGCAGAGCTAAGTTATCTTGTTTTGATTTCTTCTGGCATGCGCTTCAATCCGCGCGACCGTGCTAAGCAGCGTGAACTTTGCGCCGTCGAGAAACTTTGCCCAGCACAGCGGCATCAAGAGGACGCGTTCCTTCCGGCGCTCGCACACGCATTCGCGTGAGCGTTATGTGACGAGGACATTGCCGGCGTAAGCTGCGCGCATTTTAGGGGCGAAGCTCCTCTTAGTATAACCTTGTCCCGCGTCAGGCGTAACCCGCGTGCCGGGAGGCACGCGCTCGCCCTCGGCGCGTGCCTCTCTCTCTCTCTCTCTCTCTCTCTCCCGGCGCATGCCTCTGCTGTCTTGTGTGAGAGAGAGAGACAGAGAGAGAGCGAGAGGCGCGCGTTGGCTATGGAAACGCTCTTCCTTAGAGGAACGCTCTACCAGCTCGCAAAGAAGGAGAACGCGCCCTCACCCGCGAGAGACAACGTTGGCGCAGGCAGCGTCTCCTAGCGAGTTTCTTGATTGAGAAATACCGACTGCTCGCGTTTGAGAAGCGTTCACCGGCAGCCCATATATATATATATATATATATATATATATATATATATATATATATATATATATATATATATATATATGGGCACTGGACCTTGACTTGCAGTGAAGTGCCGGTGGGAGATTTCACTTGTGCATAGTTGAACAATGAGGATTCGTAGCGTGCGCGTTAACGAAATTAATCCGGAACTCGGCACGATCTACGATGAACCTCCCGAGCTTCGCCCACTCATCATCATTCACTCCGTGGATATGCTGTAATTTTTTTCTTAGAGATTTTGATCTATATGGCATCGCCGGTGTAAGCTGCGTGCTTTTTTCTTAGAGATTTTGATCTATATGGCACTGCCAGCGTAAGCGGCATGCTTTTAGATGCGAAGCAGCTTATGGCGGGGGGCTCTGTCCCTCCGTCCAGCGGTGTCCACCCCCTCTCTCTCCTCTCCTACGCTCCCCCGCTCTCTCCTCTAGGAATCCTCTACTCTACGGAGCGGCGTGCACGACAGGTGGTGCGACAGCTGCATACTCCGCTGGGGGCCCCACGGGAGTTCCGCGGTATGAAAATGACGGAGTGCGCCCGCCTCATTCTCTCTCCTGTGTAGCGCCGCGATGAACGCTCGCGGGGGGGGGGGGGGGGGGAGGGGTTCGTTAGGAAGGAAGAGACGCTAATTTCTGTCTCCCATACTGGGGACACGGCTAAGGTCATCACACAACCACCGCGTTCTCTCCTCATACATTCTCATTCGTCCTCTCAACAAAATTACACCATCTCCCGCTCAAGCTAACCATCTCCCCGCTGCTTCGGATCCACACATGGTTCCCTTTAGCGGGAGATGGTGTATTTTTTTTTCTTAGAGATGTCGATCTGTATGGTGTTGCCGGCGTGAGCTGCGTGCGTTTTTCTTAGAGATATTAATCTACATAGCATTGCCAGCGTAAGCGACTTGCTTTTTTTCTTAGAGATTTTGATCCATATATACATACACGTATATATTCAGGAAATGATGGCGACGCCGACAGCAAAAGCCCCGTTCAAGTGTCCATATAACTGCTATCACAATAAAAAAAAAATCCTGCAGATCCCACGCATTGTGGAAATTGGTGTCATGCGAAGCAGTAAGCGAGGAAACTGCATATATGACGAACTGTGTAGCATTCTGCGAAGTGTTACGAATAGAATGTGTGCGTCTTTGTGAAAAGTTCATGAGTTGGTGTATGCTTAACGTGGGCTAACCAGAACAATTGACAGCACCGTGGCGATTGACTGGTAGCTCTTGTTACGACGTAGCTTTGGTAGACGCGTTCGTGCACATGACATACGTACGTCTGTTTTGCCGTAAAGAAAGACACTCTGTGCGGTTCAGCGATGTACGTATCAGAAGCACCGTTCGCTGAAATATTCCTACTGGATCGAGCAAAGTTGGACAAAAGCATGCTGCATGGTAGCGGGAAATATGTTACGTTTTATTACACTACTGTGACAGCGCTTAGCACACATTAGAACTTGCTTCTTCGCACACATTAGATCTTGCTTGCGTAACTAACGTTACGCAAGCGAGATCATCACAACTGCTGCAGTGCATGGGTTTACACACTTCATGTAGCGTGTTGGAGGGGCTGCCGCAGTGGTAAAGCGCTTGCTTGGCATCTCGGGCGGCCCGGGTTCGATGCCCACTTACCGCTTGGCAAGCTACCTTTGGCGATTACAGCGCGTTCGTGTGTGTCTGCGCACGTTTTATGTCTGCACTTCAGTCGGAAGCTAGGACAAACGGTACGGCTTTCTTCTGTTTAAGTGCGGTCTAACATGACAAATGCCCATTGTAGTTGGCCTCGAATCGGGGCACGGGCTGCATAAAATTCAAACACCTGTGTCGCACACCGTGGGCCGGGCACTACGGTTAATAGCCACACGTGATCGCAGTATCGTTAATTGTGATCTACACGACGAGTATATCGTATTATTGATGTAAAAATCAATCGTTCATGTTCTTCATACATTAATGTCCCACCATCTAGATTTCGGTGTCTACCAAGTGAATGAAACGACCAGGAGGGCACCGAGACCTAGATAGATAGATAGATAGATAGATAGATAGATAGATAGATAGATAGATAGATAGATAGATAGATAGATAGATAGATAGATAGATAGATAGATACGGTCAAAGTGAGTAAGTTCGCCAAAACATGCTTCGCACCTGGAAGATCAGTCGCATTCAAAAGAGTCAACCTGTGCTATATTTCCATGAAATATAGCATAGACTGGCTAATGCTCAACACCTTGCCCCTTCTTTCTTTTCTCTAGTTTTATTTGTCTTTTTCAGAGGTATGAAAGTACCAGATTCATGGAGAGTAAGTTCTTTTTCAAACATATATTGGTTCTGTTCTCGCTTTTCGTTCTTAGGGAACACTATGGCATAGTCAATCTCTCACACGACGCAAGCCTCACTATTCATAGGTAATGACTGCCAAGGAACAGCATTTGGCCCAGTGTCCGTCACGTGCCGCATACAGGTATTTTACTCGCTCGGTTTTACACCAGATGAAGTGCTGCGATTGAGGCTAAGTTATGGCGCAATCGCTACGTATATTCCTAACTACCAGAAGAGGATGAAATACACAGCAAGCAGCCAAGCATTACTACTGGCCGTTACCTTTATTGCTCTATAACTTAAGCACGTTTAGCCGGCGAAACTGCGACAGCCGGCGATATAGGGCTCACGTTTGGAGCTGTGTGTCATATGCTGAAGGGTGTTTGCACATCTTAGCCGGATTCCGAGGCGTTAGATCTTGATAGTTATACCTCTGTCCTCGTGGTATGATCTATATACATCAGCAGGCCAGTACATCCGCAATGTAACTATGCACATTTATTAATATTACTAGCGGGTTTTCCATCGATATACCTCAAGTGAATTTTCGGTGCTCAACCATGCTGTTCACGACGGTGCACGCGTTGCCGAAAGTGAAACCATGCCCCATTCGACGTTTTAGTGAAGTTTCGGCGGCACTGAGGGCTACCAACTGCGCGGTTCCTTCGCGACAACGCACGTTTTAAAGAAGCTGCGTCCGTGGCATAATTTACGGCATTTCGCTTTACGAGCAGCGAAACAACTTCCTCTTCCTCCTTAGCGGCGGCGGGGGCGCAGAAAATCGTTCGGTTTACGAGCGCATTTGTTATTATTATTTCTTTAAAATCCTCCGCCATTCCGCCTTGAACCGTGCAACGGGTCACCCTGGGTCACCGAGGTACACGATGGGTAGAGTTTCCTTTTTTCAACGCCGCATGTTTACGCCGGAGCTGTGCATACGTGAGATGTTGCACTTATAAAACGGCGTTTCGAGGAAGCCCGCGACACCTGCAACTTTCAAATGCGCAGCTTCTGTGCGGAACTACCGTTATATCGCTTGAGATAGTTTAAGGAAAGGGACACTTGTTTACGTGTTGCGAGAAGAGGGGAAAAGAAATGCTGGCGTTCGATAAAGTGTGACGACACTGTGGTGATAATGTGACGCGCGCATAAGAACATACAGCGAGAAGACGCATAACCTGTTTAAAAATAAATTCAGTGGTTTCACGTGCCGAAATCACGGTGAGGTTATAAGACACTCCATTGTAAAAGAATAAGGAATAACTTTTACTATCTGGGCTTCTTTTACGTGCACCGAAGTCTGCTCGCGTGCTCTTCCATTTTGTCCCCATCAGAACGCGACTGCTTTGGTCGGCAGCCGAACAGGCGCACTCGAGCTCGAGGCACCTTATACATCATTCATTCATTCATTCATCTTTACTTCCTTTGTCATCAAAGGAAGGTCGGGATTAAAAGGTACACCAGCTCGACAGGAGTCCCAACTCGCTATTATATTGCAGTGCAGTGGACATAAGGAATACAGGCAATATGAGAGATATCAGGAATGTACCAGTAAACAATACAAGCTTGAAAAACCTGCTAGGGTGCCACTGCGCGTGGTACATAGCCTGTCACATTTGCTACACTCCGTGTAATTCAAGTTACTAATAGGAGAGCAACTGTGAAAATACGAACGCTTTCGTGGGTGGTCAAATAGTTTTGTTTTGATACGTTGACGCACGTGTTATAAATCAACTTCTCGTCGCTATATTTAATATGACACACTGCATTCTAGTGCTTATTTTTGAGCGCTCTGAGCTTATCTGTCCGGCTGAAATAGACCTGGGAGCAGACTAACATTGTTCGATTAGGGTACACCGCGTCACTCTTTAGAACGTTTAAAAGAGCTCTCGTCAGAACACATTATTATTGCTGTTTTTTCCGCATTCTCATTACTCTCGATTATTAAAGCACAGGGCACACTGAACAGGTATCGCAACGTCTTCGTGTTAACGTCGCCATCTAAATGCTTAAATATCCACCTCCGTCTCTGTGTTAGTCGACGTGTTCTACATCAGCGGTTCTATAGGCCACATTCCCATGTGGTCTATAGATTCAGACTTCGTCAGAAACTCCCTTATGGCGTCCAAAAGATGTCATAGTATAAAAACAGCTGCAGCAAACAGTGCCGGCCTCGTAACAGGGTCTGTCACAACCCCTGTAATGTAGTAAGCAGTTTACATGTTCTGAAACGAGGCTAAATGATAAAATTATAATCTTTGTTATCGGACAGCATTAGGCTTGTTGGATTTTGTTCCGCAAGACAGAGAAAGAGAGAGAAAGAGATTTAGAATACAGTCACGCATAGTGACATTAGTTTTTCGCTCAACGCTTGTGTCCATATAGCGCTATGACATAACCTCCAATACGCCAAAGAAATGAATTCAGTAGAACTACGAAACGTAAAAAAAGCAAGTTGGTTATTTGTATGAGATAAGTTATTAAATACTTTGATAACGTGCTCCTGGCTGTTATTACACGCGACATAGCTAAGCAACCCTTTGCGCCCAAGTATGCATGGTGTCCCAACTATCATGCACCAAGATTTGAAATGTTTCTAAGCATTGTAGCATAAGCGTTTTAACTATATTTTGACGTAGTCATGTGTATTTAGAACCAGCAACATTTCATCGCGAGACATCAATTTGTTAGTAGCTTTTAAACTTTTAATTACTCACGTTTTTAGATATTGCTTGGATGGCTATGTTCTCGATTGCAAAGTCGTATTCCGCTTCATATAATACCGCAATCAAGCATTTTCTTCGCGCTCATATTAGTCAGGCCTTCTCTTTTTCGGTGAACGAAAAATGAAAAAAGCATGCGAGATACGTGGATTTTGAAATAAATACGCCCTTAGCGATACTTGATAGATGCTTGGGTTGCATTCGTTTATCACCGCAAGAGACCGACACCGTTTCAGCTACTACCAGCACGATATTAACCGTTCTTTCGTGGAGTACGCAGCAGCTTACTGATTAGAGGCTACATGGTGTTTACGGCGTGCCCGTTATACGCTTACCTGTTTAGCCGGGGCTCAGTCATGCCACCTTGGCCCCTATATCTTATAGTACCCCCCCCCCCCCCCTTTTTTTTTCTCTCTCTCTATCCCACAGATTTCCCATACTTATGCCGTTTTTGTAATGTACTGGACAATCTCAAACACCTGGTCCTAGTGTGACCACACCGCGAAAACAACGCTGAAGACGACGCTCCAGAACTTCCAGAAGTGATTGAAGAAACGTGGGAGGCAATGTTAACGGCCCAGAGCTTGGAGGACCAGTGAAGTCTGGTGGACCGGGCACTGGCCGCGGCATCAGGCAACGGCTTTGTGGACGGAGAGAGCCGCCCACCTCGGGCGAAAATCGCCATTTCTCAAAGCATTCTGAGTCCTTTTTCTGAGCTGATTGCCTGAGGCGACAGTGCCGCTTTGCGGGGCGTAGAATCTTGCGCGTCCAATACCGACTCCAGTAATGCTCGCTCGCCTTTTGTGAGCCAAGCGAAGCAGCGCGCACTGAAGGCGACAGTTTGGCAATGTCACCCAAGGCGATCGTCCGAGAATGCGGACCCAGTAGTCGAATTCGACCACAGTGATCGACACGTTTACATGTGTACACTCGTTTAGATTTTTTCTTCAGCGACCGTCTTTCGTCATAATCATAATCATCATCACCATCACCATGTCTACGCCCACTGCAGGGCAAAGGCCTCTCCCACAGATCTCCAATTATCTCGGTCTTGTGCTGACTGTGACCAATGTATAGCTACAAACTTCTTGATCTCATCTGCCCACCTAACCTCTGCCGCCCCCTGCCACGCTTGCCTTCTCTGGATACATTACACGTGAGTATTTGTTGCCCTCAGTGACGAACGGTTATCGTGCCTTCGCATTACATGCCCTGCACATGTCCATTTCTTCTTTAATTTCTACTGATATGTCCTTAACACGCGTTTAACCGTCTTCCACCGGCGTACAAACACTACAAGACCATACCACTTACTATGCGGCTTATTCTAATCAGATTGCATGGATGGTTGGATGGATGGATGCTATGAGCGTCTCCTTTGTAACGGGGCGGTGACATGTGCGCCATCAGACTCGTAAAAAATTTAAGAACTTCTCTTTTCCCCCTCTTTGTTTAAGTGGTCCTCATGCCTTTTAAATCTACTTCAATTAAGTCGATCATACTATATCAAAAACGTAAGTTCATAGCCCAGTCCTCTGCCCCTTATGGCAGAAAGTCATTACTTTTCCCCTATAACCATTCCCGTTCTCTCTGGTTCTCTCTTTCCCTATAACTATTCCCTATAACTCCCCCTATAACTATTCCCGTTCTCTCTGGATCACCGTTCTCTCTGGTTTTCTGCCACCAATACTCTAACCGTCTCTTACTTAATTATTTCAATCGCGGGTGTGTTCAGCTTTCCATTGTTGTCCCTATAACCCAAGCTTCATGTAGGGTAGTGCCCAAACGTACACCTGGGTGGATATTTCCGCATTCAATCATAACATGCTCCGTCGTTTCCCTATCTTCCTCATAGCATGTGCAATTTAGCCTTTACTGAATTTCGCTTTATAACTACGCGTTCTAAGGCAGCGCGATCTCGCATCAAACAGTAAAGCGCTTCCTCTTGAATTATCATAAAATGCCTCCCTCTTTATTTCGTTTTTGCCTTTTCGGTAGTTATTCAGAGTCGGTTCTTTTTTTCCATCGCTGCCATCCAGTGCATGCGCGACGCGAATAGCGCCGTATATTCCGCACACAGCTTGGGCAAGCGCTGGCGATTTCACTAGAATGCAGCGCGATGTCGCACGTTCAAAATGACAACTCGCTTATCTCACACATCAGATTACCACGACCGACGCCCATGCATGCTCGCCGCTATCTTTGTTCTTAGCGTGCATCCCGAGTCTGCGTGTCTAGTTATGAGACCGCTGCGCCGCAGTCATGAACGCACGGCTTTCCTCGAGGTCAGTTACTGCACTCGTCGGTCAGTGTTGGTGTTCTGACCTCCAATGAAATTTATTTGGGGGTTTAACGTCCCAAAACCAGCTCTGATTATGAGAGACACCGTAGTGGAGGTCTCCAGAAATTTTGACCTACCAGGGGTTCTTTAACGTGCACTGACATCGCACAGCACACGGGCCTCAACGTTTCGCCTTCATCGAAATGCAGCCGCCGCAACCGGGATTCGATCCCGCGACCTCCGGATCAGCCGCCGAGTGCCATAACCACTAGACCACCGTGGTGGGGCAACCTCCAATGAAAGGACTCCAACCCCAGGACATCAGCAATAGTGAGTATACCGTTCGCATATACATATAGTGACCAAAAGAGTTACCGCTTGCTGGAACCGCGATTTACGGCCTTTGGCAATTTTTTAACAGCCAAGCTGTTTAAGCTATCTTTGTAAGTACAACAGCACAAAAACACAAAAAACGGAAGACACAGACCAGGAAGGCACGGGGCATAGTTCTTCTGGTCCGTGTCTTCCGTTTTTGTGTTTTTGTCCTCTTGTTCTTACGAAGATATGCGTCACCAACTAGCCTGCCATCTGTCCTTATTGGTGTTTAAGCTAGCCCAACTTTGTCCTGCCACGAAATATGACCTTTCTCAGATATGACCAGCTACGCGCTGCCAGTACTACCAACATCACCCGGCACACGTACCATCACCTCTACATACTAAGTAACCTAAGCCCCTAGTTAAGCTAATTAAGCGAACAAGTGAGCATCACGTGTTCGCACGAAGTGATCACTTGGTATGTTGTTGCCAAAATTGCGTCGCTATTACGTGACATGCCCCCCCCCCCCCAAAAAAAAAAATATCACATGACTTGTTTCAGTAAACTATCGGCCAGCTTCGCTGTGGTCTGGCCTCGCGGGACCTAGCTTAAGCTGCGTACGAATTTTTTTATATCATTTTCCTACGTAATGCCTTTCCTTGCTGCCGTCTGGAATCCCCAGTCGTGAGCACAAAGAGGGTGAACACGCGGTAGTGTAGCCGCAATATGCTGACCGCCAGCCAAGCCAGCATGGCCGTGAATCGAAGCCAGCGTGCGCATGCGCAGAGTCGTCGGCAGAAGTCGCTTTCAATCAATCAATCAATCAATCAATCAATCAATCAATCAATCAATCAATCAATCAATCAATCTTTATTTGTTTGTGTTGTTTATGTTGTCATGTTGTATTTGTGTTGTGTGTAAAGCCTTCTGTGTATATGTCACGTGAGTGCTACTGCCATGTAAGTGACCCTGGGCCTCCGTCAAGCTGCTGCGACAGCTTTTGCCCAGGCTCCAGTTTATTTTGTTACTGGTAAATAAAATTGATTGACTGATTGAAGTCGCTTTGTATCGGCTATTGCACGCTTGTCAACTATGTATTGGCTGAATCGAAACGCAAGTGACTCGAGGTCATGCCTTCGTTTATTACTGCGCATGCGCACCCTTCTCTCCATGTGCGACCAGGTTGACTGCACCGGCGCTCGCACTGTATCAGGATTTTCTCGTTCACCACGCAACGCGACTTCTCGGAGTGGTTCTCATTTTCCTTTCATTTGTACCTTCATTTCACGCTGTCAGATGTTCGCATGGAAAAAGCCGCGAAACTTGATGCTCCCGCTGCACATGGCTGTTTTTCGGTTCTGTAAGTACGAAATGTAATGGAATGTAATGATCACAGCGAATGTAATGAAATGTAATGCGTCGAACGAGTGAAGCGCAAGTTTCAGAACTCGACCGTTTCGGCATAAGCTGTGACATTTGGCACGTATTGTAATCGAAGCGTAATGAAAAATATTCGAGTAGCTTGCGGAGTACCACAATGAACACTTATTATTGACGTGAAGCAATCCGTCACAGCCGCCGACCAAGTATAATTTAGCTATGTAAATTTGGATCACTCAAGGTAGTTTGGCGCAATCTTGAACCAGAGCACCGAAGTATGGGTGAAAGACAAAAGCTTGTTGTTGTTGTTTTGTGAGGTTTTACGTCCCAAAACCAGTTCTGATTATGAGAGACGCCGTAGTGGAGGGCTCCGGAAATTTCGACCACCTGGGGTTCTTTAACGTGCACTGACATCGCACAGCACACGGGCCTCAACATTTCGCCTCCATCGAAATGCAGCCGCCGCGGCCGGGATTCGATCCCGCGACCCTTGGATCAGCAGCTGAGTACCTTAGCCACTAGACCACCGTGGCGGGGCGAAAGACAAAAGCGACGGCGCATGAACATGCACACGATGCAGAAGGTGGCGATTCAAAGAGCAAGCGACTGACTGCTGATAGTATGTGCATGTTGCAACGGACGAGAAAGCGTAGAACATTTGTAGATTGGGGCACAATTTCACACATATGTCCCACCCTGAAATTGTTCGTGAGAGTTCTCAGCCAAATAGAGATGCACAGAAAAAAAAAGTCGAAGTGTTCGTAAGAGTGCAGTCTTCAACCAAGTGTGGCACTGAACGTATATTAGCAAGACGTACTACAACGATCAACACTTGCGTAAGCTTTGTACAAGCTTGTACCAGCTTGCTCTATTGCAAGTGTGGCGTGGCAACGAAGCGAGCTTGCGAAAGCTCTTCCAAATTCGCAGGAGTAAAAAAAAAAAGTACGCTGTCTGGAATGCATGCACATGTTACGAGCTCGTGTGATATTAGCTTACAGATAGAGGAGCACGGTATCTACGATGGCTAGCACACAATTTTCGCGTTGCAACACAACTGCATAAATCTTTCTAAGTCTAGTTTGTGAACTGTGTCATGACTGTAGAGGAATGTTTAATGCCACGTGTGATAAAATGAGGCATAAAACACAGTTTGCTCTAAAGTGCACTACATTTTCTGTGTGGGGTACATCGTCGCATTGTAAAGCCGAAATGAAAACTGATGAGGCTCATGTGTCTCGCCACCATTTCATAAACTGTATGTTACTGTTTTTAGCGCAGGAACGTTGTAGAAAATGGACAAAACTCCAGAAATAGTGGCAAGTGTTTCCATGTGACTAGAGTCGCGTATGTTTTGCACAAAGGGTCTGAGCCAAGAACAATAATTATGCCGTAGAAACATGGCTGAAACGCACCTCTCGCGCAGTTCACCAGTTATCCGCCTTCGTGGGTCCTAGTTTCAACGTTCGCTTAAAAGGAAATGACTGCTGGATATAATGTAAAACATAACGTTCGCTTTACGTTACCATTTGTTCCGCAATAGCGCAGTCTGTATAGACACAAGTTCGCGGTACACGTCACACGTAAAGGTGCCGGGCTCGTATCTGAAGTGATGGTATCTGGTGAGAATTGCAGGTACGCTCAGTTTGGCTCAATTTCTGTTCCAGTCTTCGGAGCGCCAAGATCTACACCAGCCTTCTCCATTTTTTATTTACACTGCACGGCGTCAGCCATAGTTTACAAGCTGCTTGAGATTTTAAACCGTCCAGTTAAGGCTAAATCAAATTATAGAACTATGCGTCGCAAGGAGAGGCAAGGGTTGTGATGGATGCCGCTGTATACAGGCCACATGGCTTCGAAGGTTGGATATTGTCGACATGCCGGTGTTGTTTGTTTGTTTTAATATCATTCTTGTGCTCATAAATTAACTTGAAGAAAAAGATCAGAGAAGTTAATAATGTTAAACTCGGAACAATACTCTTCTGCATGTGCGTGACGTTGTTGTGCCGGAAACCAACGTCATCGCACGTTTCTGGACTACACGCATGTTCGATAAACGATGCTTTCTGCGGCTACTCAATACAGCGTGACGATAGTTACGTACTGGAATTAAAAACGCGGGTTAGATAAATTATTTAACAATTTGCTGTACAACATGCCTGGAGCGACGCAGCAAAGCACTCACATTCTCAATTTTTTATCGTGTGTTAATAATCAGAGCAATGGAGTTGAGCGATCCTGAAAAAGACTAACCCGAGACGTTTGACGCTACGTAAATTTCAATATGGTCGTCCCATACTGAACAATGCGATATCTCTTGCAATTTCTTTCTTTCCTTTTCTGTATTTTTTTTTTGCTCGAAATACCACGGCTTTGGTTTTGTTCGCGTCAACCTCCAGGCAATTGTTTTGTGACAGGTTACACATCTATTGCAAATGCCTGCTTCCTGTAAAGGACAATTCCTTCTTGCGTATGCTATTTTGCTTTGTTGTTTGACGTACTAGTGTACGGCAACAGCTTAGTCTAGAGAAGAAGTGGAACTAACTGTCTTTATTCGAATATACAAATTGAGGACGTACAAAAGTAGGTGCCGTTGTCTGCCGGTAAAGTCTAAAGACGATGCATAGATGGAAGAATAGAAGGCGATGCTACTCTTACGTACATGTATAACACACTTTTCTTGTTGGGAATCGGCTCCCCAGAAACGAATGCGTCTGTACCATAGTTCTCAGAAATAGATTTTAGAAATAAAGCGGTGCTTAGCCCTCCTGTGAAGCTATGACTACTGAAACGGCTATTTTCTTCATTTTTAACACCCAAATGATCTTGCTATAGAAATGAAATAATATTCATGTATTATTAAACGCCCGAACTAATAAACACTCGTGTAAGTACAGAAGCAACAGTCACTGCAGTCGGAACAACCTAGAAACTTCGCTTAGAAATGTAATGATATCAACTCCAGATTGAACACATTAAAACTCTCACTAGAGACGGATGCGGAAATTTGCTGGGCAACGAGGCGTTTGCGCTGATTTGTGCTTGTTTCTTTTTCTTGTGATACCAGCTAGTTAAGTACCCGCCCCTTTTTGAGCTAGTAGTTTTTTTCCTCTTAATTATATACGACATCTGAAAAGGCACTGTTTGTGAATCTTCCGCCTGGTATTGTGTAAAACTCGTATGTTTTAGCTGCGCAATGCCGATGAAATGTCGGCGCAGTACTCAATGAGAGGGTCACGACATTAACCAGTTCGTATCCGTAGTTCTAGTTTGCGCTTCCTCATGGCCCTTGTGATCACAAAACTTTGAACTCGCGGTGATATATGCGCGTGCATTCGCCTAAACTAGGAATTGTTGTCCAGAGCGTGACTTGCGCCTCTGTAGGCATTACCTGCTCAAATGACGAATAAACGTTCAGAAGAAGCATCGAGAGCGCACCGGTTATGACTGGGCACCAATGGGGCTGAGCGACAATGGGCAGTGAACGAGTGCCGATCGCGAATCCTGGGATATGATGCATAGCGTCAGCAAGGAAGGCTCACTGGAGCAGGATACTCTTACTCTACATATAATATTGGTATTCCGTATCGAAGTCTCGACAGAATGTGAGAGTGGCTAGAGTGCCTCCCTGCACCACTACTGTATCGCATCTTGTTGGGTATGGTAGGTGGTGGGACTGAAGATGCAAATAAAAAGGGTTTAGACGAGGTGGTGCATACAGGAGGGGGTAGACAGTAGCACTAGGCGTGACACTTTCGTATAAGCGATGTTGGGTTCGAGAACAGCATGTGCCCCATGTTTCGGCCCGAACTTCTCGCGCCGCCGGGGGCGGACACGTTCGACACCCGGTGTCTATTCCGCCTCCGCGGAAAACACAGACGAGGCGTCGTTTTTTCAGATGCATGCAGACGAGGAAGCACGCGCTGCCGACGCGCGCCTTTCGCAGGCGCGACAGTATGTACTCGCGTCGGCGCTATCTTTGGATCAGTTGGGGGAGTTTGTGTTTTGTTTTACCCTTTGGATATTCCTTTTTTATTATTCATTTGCCCCTGCCCGCCCTCGCTTCTTCGAGCAGCACACGCGGTAATGCACGGCCTCTGCGGAGGAGGAAGAGGATGTCGTTATTCAAATGCGGCATGCAGGATTCCTGACGTGTGCGCGCACACCCCCGCGTATCGCGGCGTAGTGGTATAGGGTGCAGCTGTGCGTGACACGAGGGGTGTACAGGCAGCGTAGTTAAGTACGAGAGGCTTCCGACGGGTCTGCGAAGCAGCAGGTGGTTCGTTCCAGGCACCCGTTTGCACAGGAATTAAGGGGAAAGAAAAGAGTGGTAAATGTTTCGCGATTATAGGAAGGCCAAGAGGGGTCTTAAAGAGGAAGTGGAGAGGAAGAGAGATAGCTAATGTCAAGGGTGGTATGTGGGACAGCTGTTCCTAATTGGGCGTGTCATAAGTGGCAGACGCGTGGCATCAATAGGATTCTTGTTGGTGTTCATGGTTTGGGTGCGCCGTATGGGTCGTGACAGATTTCGATTGCGAATATACCCGTCTGAGTTGTTCTGACAGCTAGGTGCCATTTCCTTTATTACTTATGTTCTTTCTTTTGTTTCTCAACTTGTAACAGCGCGTGTAAGAGACGCAGATGTCTCGTGCGTCGTGTGCGTTGTGATTCGCTGTGAATAATGTTAAGTCGTGTGTATTTGAACATGCGCAGCGCGCTAAAGAAAAGGGACGGATGGAACGGCCTAGGTGGCCAAAATAATAATAATAATAATAATAATAATAATAATAATAATAATAATAATAATAATAATAATAATAATAATAATAATAATAATAATAATAATAATTTCTGGGGTTTTGAGTCCCAAAACCACGATATGATTACGAGAGACTCCGTAGTGGAGGGCTCTGGAAATTTCGACCACCTGGTTTCTTTAACCTGCGCTGGCATCGCACAGTATCACGGGTCTCAACGTGGCCAAAAGAACGAATCGAACGCTGACTTGCAACTTGATTTGCTTTCTCCAAGTTCCTTTTGGCCACCCAGGCCCCAATTTCCTTTCCTTTTCCAATATCCAAAACCGACCCACCCAGTAATGCACCTTAGCATGTCGTGTACAATTCACGCGCTAGTGAACGCGCGAGGTTCTTGCGGCTGCGTGAGTGGGCGCTGCAGAATTGTATGAGTAAGCATTGTGTCGGCCCTTCCCCCAGGGTTGAAAGCCGGAGAAGTAACCACGACGTCTGTTTTATAACGGCAAACACGACATCACCGCCTGAGCAGGATTGCAGACGCTCACGCGAGCAGTTTTGTTCTGTACAGGCTATATATACATAGCCACCTTGAACCAGGAGTTGGGCCTCTAGCCACAGCTTCCAGCGCGAGGTGACTCGGTGAAATATTTCGCTCACGCATATGTCTCTGGAGGTTCTTTTGATAAAGAAATGTTTGGCAGCACCGTTTTGACGATGCACAGGCATTCAGAGGTTATCAAAAGTGCGAAATAAAGAAACAGGAGCGTCAGTGTGGAAGCGGCATTTGGTAACTTCGATCGGCGTGCCTAATGTACAATCACCAAATACAGTTGTAGAATGTCTTAATCCCGCAGCGAGCAGAGATACGTTTTAAAAAGCTGACTTTTCCGACCCACTTGTGCCACGTTTTCCCGAAACAAGCATATACTTGCCGCATATACTCCGCACTTTTCCTTGTCTCTTCGCTAAATGCTTTTCTCGGTTAGCCGGTTGATGTGTTTCGTTTATTTTATACTTATTTTCTTGCCCTTGTGAATCGATTGTGTTTGCCACGGTTACCTGACCTATGCAATTTTATAGCTTCCTTATAACGCCGACTGAAATACCGCATACTCACTTTTGATACCTGACTTATACACAGCTGTCTTTCCGTGTCTCCGTATTACGTCTGTCACTTTTCTCACGCCTCAGTAATGCGCCGTTAGCTTTCTCCGTGGATTTCGTTTCCACTTGCCGAGTTTATCTCCCAAAGGTATAAGCCCTCGCATGATACATTGGCAGCAACGCGTGTACACTTTCCTCTTCAAAAATACTGACAGCTTGACAACGACGTGTTGTTCGAGAAATTCGAGCGGCCCGCCAAAAGGCGTGGCTAATTGGAAAGCAGTCGTTCGAATGTTATAGAAGCATGACATATGTCCCCGCGCGTCAATGTGCCACAACGCTGAGCGTTTCAAATGTGAGCGACAGCAAGAAGCGGAAACGCTCCCGTAGAGGGAGTGCTTCGAGGGAGAGGAACTGAAGAGTGCTATGCTGGCGAAAAAATGAAAGATGAGCGTGCTTTCCAAGAAAACAACGCTCTTACGCTACATCTTTACAACTGTCTCACATGTCTTAAAAAGTTTACGAAGCGCGTTCCTGGCAGAGATACCTTTGCGTAGGTGGTATGGACTGTCCAATGCATTAACATAGGAGTGCACAACGATACGAGTGGCGTATTGACGGCGGCCAAGTTCGCGCAGGTTATAGTAACTCGAAAGAGCGCTCGCAGCGCAAACATTCTTGTACGGAAAAGCTTTTACGTCACTGTCTCGTTTCCAACGCGATAGGCTAACATAAACACCGGGTCTAATGGAATTCGAGACTGTATTCAAATCTGTGAAAAACTGTGCTCGTCTGGTGAAAGATGCGCTCATGTCGTAGGGTCGTAGCTAGTAGTCACAGCTGGGTGTGCAAACAACATCGCTAATGGTTTTAGTAGAGAATGGCGGAGCTCCTGAGAATGTGGCATATAGTCCACTGCAGCAGCTCTAATGCATTTCTTGCGTAAACTGAAATCTACACGCCTATACAGCACTGAATTCTTATGAGATCGTTGAATTTGTGCGATGGCGGAGTATATTACGTCCCTGCTTCGAACAAGAGGCCTTCTTGTGGTGCCACAGGATGGAGGTTAGCACGTGCGCTACTGTTTAAATAGCTGGTTGAGTTAGAATGTTTGGGAGAACGTGGCCTTATTGAAAACTCCTTGAAGACTCCCCCCTGCACAGGGTAGCCAGCCGGTCTCAGCACTGGCTAACCTCCCTGTCTTTCCTCCCTCCTTTCTCCTCCTCTCCCTCCTCCTTGAAGACTCCCACAGCCATATAAAGGTTTCACAGCCTGGCGATTTCCCGTTTCAAACTAAGCAATAATCTATACCTTCTGGATGTCCCAGAAACTGCTCGCGTGGCCTGATGAAATGAAGTCCACAATCTTGCGAATTCATATGTCTCCTCATCCCATACTGCTCATCGCCGGAATATCACCTCCTCAGTACAACACGCGTTCAAGCGAATTCTCTAGAACAGAGAAAAACGTCGCCGCTATCACGCCAGCATCAAATTATCGTAAGGGTAACCACTTTTTACTGTGAGCCTGTGAGAAAGGAATTAAAGGGGACGAAAATATAAACCGGCCTTCGGTGGGAACCAAACCCACGACCTTCGGATATCGCGTCCGATGCTCTATCGCTGAGCTACGAAGGCGGTCGTCCCCCCGTCCACTTTATTGGGCATCTATGCATATGAAATACCCAATAAAGTGGACGGGGGGACGACCGCCTTCGTAGCTCCACGGTAGAGCATCGGACGCGATAACAGAAGGTCGTGGGTTCGGTTCCCACCGAAGGCCGGTTTGTCTTTTCGTCCACTTTAATTCCTTTCTACTTACCCCAAAATTACAATATCATAATTATGAATTGGAATTACTTCCCCTATGCTTTCCTAGGCTTCAATGTTTGTTGTTTCATTAACTTGTTTCTAACAAATAAAGCGAGCCCTTGACCCCCTTCCCTCTCGTTATATATATATATATATATATATATATAATGTCCAACATCTTGAGGAGCATGACACAAGAGGCGCCTCATGAAGTCTAATATTTCGTTCGAGGATGACAATATACCGTTAATGGGTACGCCCCAGCCAAGATCGGAGGTAATTAAGAAACCTAGGTAGTGGAATGATTGTAGCGCTTCTTATCGGGCTGTTCGCTTTTGTGCAAGAACATAGGAGCTCCCGGCACCTGAAGCTTCCTCCTTTTGCAAATCCATTTTCATTTGCCCGGTGGCGCGTCGATCGCTGGTAGTGAAGCTTTCGAATGGCCGAAGCCTTTCTCGTATGCCGAACGCCAGCCATCACATTTTTTTTATAGGCGTACGTGCTGTCCATCTATACTACTGTTACACGTGTGCTGGTTTATGGCTCTGCGATGTCTAATTATTTTATGGCGAGCATCGGAAAGTCGCTGAGGACAGATTCCTCACAGTGATGGGACTCATCTGCAGAGCTCGTGCTGTACAGGAACACGACGTTTTTGTCAGGACTGTCACGCAGCGCTTCCCGACATTGCCGCAACTGGACAAGGAGTTAAAGAAGTGGACAGGTTGCTGTGTATTAGGGATCCCGTTGCTGCTTTGACCAAAGAAAACGAGGGCTTAGTACGAGCTTGTTGAATCTCGATCTTGGTGTGAGTGTTTGCACATGCTTGAGTACCATGAGCATGCACAGAAAGCATTTAATATATCAATCAATCAATCAATCAATCAATCAATCAATCAATCAATCAATCAATCAATCAATCAATTTATTAATTAGTCGGTTGGTCGGTTGGTCGCCATCCTGATACACTGCCTCTCCTGAACCGAGCACTACCACCACTAGTCTGCGAGGGCAACAGGATACACGTTACTGGGCGTTCATAGCGAGGGAAAACTCACCATTTGCCAGCTGCAACAATACGGAACAGCAGGAAGCGTATGTTGCTCTGACGGTGCTACCACAACTTTCTCGGGCGCGCTCTTTATGGTGCCCACATAACGTTGAAGGCAGAGGCATTGACATTCCGCGCCAAGGTTGAATGTATATTAGATTCTCTCCACCTCCCCTGGCGGCCGGATGTTGCTCCTCACTCCAAGGTAACGCGCACACGGCGCATCTGAAGCGTTTGAATAACAAAACCGACCGCGGAGGCATCTTCGTGAGCTCGCTCTTCAAGAACACCCTACGCGCGCAGTGGCATTATCATTGGCACTCACGCACCAGAGTCCCACGGCAGTTCTCGGCGGTCGCGTGTCCGCTGCTTCTCCTTGGTATATATGTGTATATCCACAGTCATTACGTTCGCTTCGTCAAGGCCTAAAATCGAGCCCTGTTTGGCAGCTGCGATTTTACCACAGTCTCTCCGGTGGTGGTGAACTCAACCCGAAGTGAAATGTGTCATAATACTTTTCCGAAAGGTGGAATGTGCCGCTGTCTCCCTCTTCGCCATAAGCTGTCATTTGCCGTTCATGTGAAATGTTTGAGGGCGCGGCTCTCACTCGCCCGTTCCTGCATTAAGCGTTGTCCCTTGGGCCTTGCGGTAAACGAGCGAACGATCGGGCACAGCGAGAGAAGTCTTGGCTCGCGTGCTTCGAGCCACGCGACGCTTTTGTTTTTTTCCGAGGCCGGCTGTATTACCACGGAGGTATCAGCCACTTTTCTCAGAACAGCCTTCTACGGGTCGGAAGAAGCGAGCAGTTCGTGTTGCTTAAACAGGGCACATCCGATGCAAGTACTTCGTCGGCGCGGCTTACAGACGTAAATCTGCGGGAATGAGAACGTAGTACATACAAGATGCTTTACTTGGCGAGTTGTTGCACAGTCTGGAATAAATTTGAGTGCAAAAAAGACGGGACACGAGAAGACAGGACGAGTGAACGAGCGCTCGTTGAGTCGTCTTGTCTTCTTGTGTCCCGTCTTTTCTGCGCCTAAATTTATCGCAAACGCGCATACTTCTCTCGAATTCTGTTGACCATTATATCGCCACATAAACACACGCGTTCAGCTGCGCTCACATTTCGCCCTAGAAAGCACCGTAATTGCAGGTAATGGTTTGTCCCTGAAAAGGGGATTCCAAGTGGAAGAGCGCATGTGATAGTTGTTGTATTATATACATGCGGCTTACTGTTCGGGTTGGCGTCGGTGGTAACTAATGAGTTATTGCTTAGCAGGAGGCAAAATTTTTAAAGGTGCGGAGTATAATACACGAGGAGAGAAATTGCTGGTCGAGTTAACCTCTCGGCTTACTGTGTGCCATTAATGCCAGCGCTAATACATTTCGGATTGAACCTGGACGAACAACGAACTTCCAGGGGTGTGACAATCGGTAGTCATTCTCCTCGTGAAAGAAGGAAAATTCGGTTTTGTATTGTGTCACCACGGAGTCACATGAGCAGAGTTTTGAGTTTCATTTAGTGCACAGTGAGTGAGTCACTATATGGAATACATGGAAGACCGAATCCAGTAACACTATATGATAAATCAGTCCTGGCGAAGTCTACAGGACAAAAAAATCCACGCATATCCACGGAGTGAATGACGATGAGTGGGCGAAGCTCCGGAGGTTCATCGTAGACCGTGCCGAGTTCCGGATTAATTTAGCTTAACGCACAGTTCTCATTGGAGAATTGGCACAGATCTAGGTGTCGTGGCCAGAAGGTGAGAAACAAGACCCTTTCATTTATCATCAACAGTAGCTATACTATAGCAGTAAAATAATGTTTTCTGTCTAACTTATTTGCTTATGGATCCCCTCGCCCATTCTGTGAAGGGCTAGTGGACAATATGCGACCACTTCGCATATTGTCATTGACACTTCGCGCCAATGACATGAAGTTGATATTAAGCACCCGGAAATGCTCAACACAGGTATTCCTTTGCGTTGCAGTGCTATCAGGTTCCCTTGTATTACTCCACGCGCTTTCCTGCAGAAGCAGGTGTCTCGCGGCATGCTTTCTGCCGCGGTATATGTTACTGTACCAAGATCTATGGTTATTTCATTGGTTATTCGATGCAGGCGAAATGCTACAGGCCTGTGTACCGTGCGATGTCAGCGCACGTTGAGGAAGCCCAGGTGGTCGAAATTTATGGAGCCTTCCATTATGGCGCCTCTCATAATCATATAGTGGTTTTGGGACGTGAGACCCCAGGCATTATCAACATATATTGACAGTTTCTCTACACTCTAAGTAGATGCAGCGAATAATGAACATCCACAGTTTCTCATGCGTTAAGGCAACTGACATACATTTTGCCAAGAACCACAATTACCTGCGACCTACGCAAACCTAGCGGCCGCATTGAACGTCGCAATGCGATCGATATATTGAGCGCCAATTAACATATCGGCGATATCGTTCTGATTGGAAGCGGGAATGAAATGGACGTCTGTTCTATCCGCCGAAACGTGCCTGCAGTACAGTCTTTGCTGCTGAATGGTCCCGAAACGAAATCGACGCGATAATTAGTCTGGCGTTCCGACACAGTCACGACGTGAGCGTTGTACGTTGCCCCGAGCAGATTTCATTATTCTGCGGCTGTCAGTGTGAGCTCTACATCACGAATTTTTGGCACACGTTTCTGCGTCGCTGCCACCAATCGTGCCAACGATAACTAATTAGTCGAGAAGCTAAGGTCGTATTCACGACGGCATATAAACAAGAAAACGGGTAGGGCGAGTCGAACTACTCCAAGGAAATACGCCAGCGAAAGTCCTTGCAAGATTTCACGGCTTTGCTGCGAGGTCAATAAGGGCTAATCTATACAACCATCAATGACAGAAAAAATTAGGGGTAGTAAGAGAGAGAAAGAGCGAGAGAAAGAAAACGTTGTTTTCTTAAACCAAACTGCTCGTTCCTTCCTAATGTGCTTTTTATTCTAGCATACTAGCCTGCATAACGAATCTTTATCAGAAGCTTTGATTAGATGAATTCCAGAATGTCGGATGGCACGCTCAAAGGCGGTTGGCCTCAAGCGTCCTTGAAGGAGCATAGTACTCCAAAAGTATACCGTTACATATCAAGTCGAGAAAGATGCTTTGGAGTCGGTAGAAAATAGTGTAAAAAGGTCTAGAAGAAAGCATATTACAAAGCAAAAATAAAAAGCATCAGCACTTTTTCGATGTGCAATTTTCTTCAGGTATAGAAGCCCGTGCGCAATGAATTTCGTTGATACTTAGACGCCTCTGTGTTTAAAGTTATAGTAGAATTTGTGCAGTACTGCGCGCAACCTTTCGACACATTTGGATGGGCAAGACCCAGTTGTTAGTAAAGTACGGCGTATTACACCACAGTAGCTATAGCGTGTCCGTGCGAAGACGACATCAAGGGACAGAATTATGTCACCCATTGCTCGATTGTCCTGAGCATGCATGTTGATTTCAATTAAAGTTTCATTTACTCGATTATTGTCAAAAGTTTTCACTTGCCGGAGTGTCAGGTTCATGGCACTCATAATGGTCCGGAGGTCGCGGGATCGAATCCCCGCCACGGCGGCTGCGTCTGGATGGAGGCGAAATGCTAAGGTATGTGTGCTGCGATGTCAGTGCACGTTAAAGAAACCCGCGTGGTGGATGTTCCCGGAGCCCTCTACTACGGCGCCTCTCATAATCATATAGTGGTTTTGGGACGTAGAACCCCAGAAATCAAATCAGATGATCATCATTACCCCCATAAGTCAAAGATTACAATATACTGAAAGTAGTTCCGCCGTTTTTTGAATACTCTGGCATTTGCGATGAGTACCGATGGGTATTTCCTATGCGACTTCTATTTTCCTAGCTACGGCGAGAAATTCCAAGTCTTATTTCTTTAGTTTTCGTTCTGACCCAAGGCAACACTTCCTCCCACTGACCTCCGCTGACTCTAACTGGATTATGAAACCTTTCACTATCTACCAGCACGAGAGTACGCCACTTACAAAGTAAGATTCCATACATTCCATATCAATGAAAAAAAAAATACTCTGAAAGAACCGAAAAACCAAACTCGAGCGGTGACCAGGTCATCGTCATACTGCAACTTTTACGAACCTGACTCCCGAAGGAAGAGCAGTCAGCGGCATCTCCGCACGCAAAGCGTCTCGCTGTCCGCGGTTGTGAAATGCTCACCTGCGCCTGCGGCGGTGTCATAGAAGCGCGTTCGAATCGTGAAAGCCATGCCGCGGCATCCATGGCTCGTCCCGATCGCGGCATTACGCAAGGGCCGCGGCGCTCGTAAGCGAGAACACGCACACGCACGGCGATGCGTTCGAGCAAAACGGGGGACCGTGACGCCGTATACAGAACGCTTTTCCTCGGTTGCGTGCCCGTGTACTACGGAGACCGTTTTCTCTGCCGTTACAAACCCATGCTCACCCGATCCAAGGCCGGTCACTTCTTCCCTTCCCATTCTCTCTTTCTTTCAGTTCTATTGGAAGCTAATGCGTTCCTCCGCCAAAAGCTGCAGAGACCGCGGATTCTTCCTGCTTCTTTTGGAGCACGACCCTATACGAAAGAGCCATTTTGCGCCGGCTCGAAAGTCCGCTGGGCTCATACCCTTTCGTCTTGTTCCCCTCCGTTCTCGCCGGGGCGGCTTGATTTGTTTTCACCGAGCCTCCGAGGGCGGGCGTACCCAGCCCACACTTTGCGAGCAAACAGGCAAAGCAAAAGTTCGCAAAGGGAAATGTGGACCATCAACGGGAGATCTCTTGCTACAGTGGGAGCGGCGTCGTGTCGAGCCCACGATGTTTCGACTTTTCTTCGGAAGGTGCACGCATGCTAGCGCATGTGTGTGTGTTTGTGTGTCTGCAGAGGACGTCGGCAGGTCTGCATTCTCTCTGCATCGCCGGACCGAGGCGTGGGAGCGTTCTTCCGTGGCGTGTCCCTGACCTCGCCCCCTTCAAGGGAGAATTGAAAGCGGGCACGAGCTTCCTTTCGTGAGCCGTGTGGGAGGACGTCAGATGAGGCTCGCCGAAAAGCTACGGGAAAGTACTAAAGACGACAAAACAAACAAATAACTTCTTTCATTGCATGCACGCCAGTTTGATGCCCTTGCACGTCTTCGTGAATCATATTGCACGTGCGTAAGTGTCCGCGCACTACTGAACTCTTTAGGAAATAACGGAACACTGGTAACTCCGTTATGCTGGTGTTAACTGCCTGTCCCACACTGAAACGAACTTACTACGAGTGATGGTACAACGTGTTCAAGTAATTATTCTCGGTTTGCTGCCAGTCGAATTAATTTCACGCTTATTTCGAAGGCACAAAGGACTAAGAAGAAAATTAGACAAAAAAAAAAAGGCTGTGAAGCAGCCAGCGAGAAAATAGTCTTTGCAGAATTGTTTTGCATTCAGTCAAGTGACTCACTGCAGGATGAACGCCTTTGTGGAATATGACTATGTGCGTAACGTGTGCTTACCAGGTCCGTCGACAGCGCTGTGGTGCAGTGTGGTGTTTCTGCTCGTTAGTGCTCGGCCGTGTTTTGTCTAAGAGATATGCGCGCTGCAGAGCGTCGATAATCACAGCCACAACTGCTAATGCAATAAGTTTATAGTATATACCGCAGTGGAAGAGCAGCCATGGTCCAGAGGTATCGTGCTCCCTTGGTAACTAGCTGGCCCGGGTTCTCTTCCTAACTTCGGTCATTACGACAGGCTTGTCTGTTTCTTCCCTCTTGTTATACGCACATATGAATAGTATCTACAAAGGACGCTATCTCCCACTTGTTTTTTAACCAACGGGAAGTGTGGCCTTATCAAATTTTTAGTGCTTCTTTGGAAGGCCCTTGATTGACATAGGCCGCATCGTTAAAATTCAATCCCCTCTGGCGCATACTCGCATTGGCCTGGCCGAGCGCTGCGGGTGCGAACCACGTGTTCTTGCGTCATCGTTAATCATGACGTGTACGACAGGTATATCATGATAGTGATGTAAAGATGAGTCCATCATGTATGCCGTACGTTTATGCGCTGGCATGACAATTTTCGTCTATACCAAGTGAACGAGACGGCCAGAAGAGCGCCGGGACCTAGATAGATAGATAGATAGATAGATAGATAGATAGATAGATAGATAGATAGATAGATAGATAGATAGATAGATAGATAGATACGGTCAGAGTTACTGAAGTTCTTAAAGAAATGCAATTAATATTGCGAACGAGCCAACACATCTCGGAGTCCGCAACTATTTCTTCAAATTCTTGTTTTTCAAAGCTATGCGAAATGGCGCACGGTCCATGCAACTGTGCTTTGAATCCAACTTATGTAATTGTTCGCTCGATCTGTGTAAATAGAAGCGTTAACTGCAAACATACAACGTGGATGCAGCGACAAGATATATTGTTTATCTTTCATTATCCCTACAAATATATAAAAAAATACGTGCTAACATGACACTTTGTGAGTGGTGAAATATACATTCTGCACCTTCGTTTATATGTACAGTGATGTATCTTAGAGCTCTCAGCACCTGTGGAGAACACGTCCACAATCATCCCCACCGCGTGCCCCACACAACCTACGTAACCGAGGTTACCTCCTGTTCAGTCTAGCCGGTGAGAACTCCGGTGAACTTTGTAAATATCCATTGCCCTCTAAATGATAAACTGCAGTAGCAGTGAAGATGGCTCTAGACATCACGTGTTCGATCATTGTCGATAATCCAAGGTGTCTGTATTCACATGGAGCTGTTTTGTTTCGACTTTGCCAGTAAATGTTCGTCGTGCACAGCGAGACATCGATAACAATCAGGGAAGAAGATGCAGAGGAGCTAGTTTCACGTACTACGTCTTAACGAGCGTAATGCGGCAGCGCTATCAGTATAATCAGTCCCGCACTGCCTGCGGAAAAGGTTCACGCTGTTTACCGCATCCAAAATTTCAGGAGTGCTCCTTGTGCATTGATGTCCCTCCACGTAGGTCTGATGGCTATGGCACTCGGCTGTTGATCCGGAGGTCACGGGATCGAATCGAATCTCAGCCGCGGCGCCTGCATTTCGAGGGAGGCGAAATGTTGAGGCCCATGTACTGCGCGATATCGGTGCACGTTAAAAAAACCCCAGGTGGTCGAAGCTTCTGGAGCCTTCCACTACGACATCTGTCATAATCATATCGCGGTTTTGGGACTTAAAATCCCAGAGATCAAATCAAACCATTTTGTGCATCGGTGTACTTATCGGCCTACCATGTCCGAACACAATTGACAGAAAAAGACACTGCACCAGGGATCTAGAGACACCATTGAAGCTTCTATGATGAAGCGGCGTGTTAGAGATACTATAATTCTCCCAGATGATCCAATATATCCTCTACCTTTTAGCGCGCATGCATTATTTCTACGCTGTCATTTCCATCATTACTTGCCACTTTTCCTTGTTTAATGTAGGGAAGCGACCTTGAGTGTATCTTTCGGTTCGCCTTTTCTCGTTCTCCCATTTCTACTCTTTCTTTTTATTCTTTTTACAGGTGGTCAGTGTATTGCATAGCACGGCTCAGGTTACTGTCGCCAGAATACTCTGCTATTATTCCGTTTTGTGGCCGACCTACTTTGCTCAGGTGTAAAAACATAGCCATAAGGGAAACCAGAAGCCAGGGTCCATACAAAGAAAGTGTTGCCTTCATATACATTAAACAAGCGGTCACGCAGAATAACGGAAAGAAAGACGGCGCTCTATGTTTGCATATGTGGCTGCTTGTATGCTCAAGTGTGGGCCGTGCATGTATCGTTGTCTCCCGGGCTTTGTGAGTGTGTGTGCGCGTGTACGGCGCATACAGATCGAAAATGCTTTAGTGTTACATTATAACGGAAGCGTGGTTTAGTCGGTACATGTAGATGGTAGAGGCGCTTTCCTGCTCTATAGCTTCCCTTGCGCACCAACAGGATACTTCCGCGGTCTCCCACCAGTCCCTCTCTAATGGACTGCTCCGATGGCCTGCCCATGCGACAGAAGATCGCTGCAGGCGAAAGGCGTAGTTTAACATTTCAGGCAGTGTAACATAGAGCACATCCCTACAGATATCCTCGCTGATGCCTTTCGGAGAAACTGTGCGCCCTACCGCAGAAGAGAAATTGTAGGTATATTTGCAAAATAGCAAGAATGGGGACGCGCATTATGGATCCCTGGCTCGTCTGAGAATGAGGGAGGTCGTATGGTGGACAATAAATCAGTCTCTTGTCGCAATCACTGCGCACTGCTAGCATGGATAAATCTAGATTCATGTTAGAAAACAACCAAACGCTTTACGGTTACATTGTCCACGAATTACTAGAAAGAAAAAGCGAAAATTCTAGTAAATATTGTTACAGATTTACAGACGCCTCATCATAATTTGTGACTGAAGTGTCTATAACCATAATAACTTTAGCGAGAGTATATTCTCAGCACCTACGGATAAATATGTTGGGCAAGAGAAACAGTGAGGCCTAATATATCAGTAAACTGCAGACTGAATCCGTAAAGCGCACATTGATAATAATCGCTGCTGTAGCTGATCACATTTTGAAACTGATTTACGCGACAGGAGTTTCCATGGGCGACGAATTAAAAAAAAAGATGCTGTAGCGTCCGTTGATACTGGTTCGCTCTTGCTCACTGTCACACAGCGTTACAAGGCTTCGCCACTCACCGTCACAAGGGTGTCCTTATTCACCGAAATACCGCTAGCATTACGTCACACTACCGACATCCTTTGGTTGTCCCTGTTTTTTAAACGGTGTTAAAAAGATTACTGTTGATGTAATGAGTGATTTTCTTCAGTAAAGCGAAAATACTTAGGTGACGGAATTTTCAGTATGCATATGGAAAAAATAAAAGAAAAGGAACACATCGTCAGAAATGGCCTTGTGGTGCTTGGAAGCATACAGTTCGAAGATCATGACGACAGTGGTTTGTCACTCGGCAAATTTATCGAGTTCAGTGAAGTTTGTGCCGGCCGTGATGCCAACACCGTCATCAGGAGACTTGCTTCTTATGAAATTTACACTAAGGCATTGGAAATACATAGATAACACCCAGAAAAGAGAAATCGACATGTGAATTTATCAAAAACAAAAGCTGGCGACACTAGCATGCTCATGTGTTGTGAATAAAGAAACATTAATGTCTATTCAAAGACCCGGGCCAGAATGCAGCGTGCTGACCAATTCAGCAAGTTGCAATTGCCCGCGGTGCCAGCGCAGCATATGCCACCGACGTCACCATGTGACAAGATACCCAGAAAGCAGTAGCAGCCAACGATGCCGGCAGGAGAGCTCAGCAGTCAAGTTCCGCTGGGGTGAGCGAACGAGAATAATAGACACCGAGAGGTACGGACCACGTGTAACGCCTTATTTTATCTTAAAAGAACATGTTGAGGGCCTAGTTGCTCTGCATGCTTAGCAAATACATCATTTGATCATCATCATCATCATCATCATCATCATCATCCCATATTATGTCCACTGCAGGACGAAGGGCTCTCCCAATGCTCTCCATCCCTTCCTGTCATAGATAGATAGATAGATAGATAGATAGATAGATAGATAGATAGATAGATAGATAGATAGATAGATAGATAGATAGATAGATAGATAGATAAAGTGGCTTGCAGAGGTTAGCAGTACTGTGCAACCTAAAAAGCTGACTAGTAGGGCTATCACAAAGAATGTATCGATGTTATTGTCAATCAGCCAGTCAATCATTCAATAAAAACAAACAAACGATCAGTCGGTCAATCAGTCACTTCATTCAACCTGTCTTGTTACTATACACTGATTCACACAATAGTGTATATGTGATACAGAATTACGTCCCATAAGTAAGTTAGGGATGCCGCTTTATAGCTTATTTATTGGTTGCACTTGAGGTTAAAGATCCACAAGGCTAACCTATACTACAGATCGAGGGTGCTGATTTTTGCATTTATATTGAAGTTCGCGATGCAAGGTCGGCGATCGCAGTTTGACGCGGAGATGTGGGAGCAGGGTATTTTTGTTTCAGGAACCAGTTGTCGATGAGCATGTCACGTTCTCTCTCTCTCTCCCCCCCCCCTCCTTCTTTTCACCCTTTCATTTCCTGCGTGCCGTTACGGGAAGCTGTCGCATGCGAATGCATGACGTAATGTGAGCTGGCAAGTTAGCTATACAATTGTAATCGTGATGTAGGCGAAGAAGTGTTTAAGGAACTTGAGGGCGCTGAGAACGGGCGGACCAACGTTGGGCGGACACGATCGCCAGTGATGAGACCATGCCTCGGAGGCTGCTGCGCGAGCGGCGCGGGACGAGGAAGAGTAAAACAACATTATTTGCGGCGCGGGAAATGCCCGGTGTCCTTGCGGAACGCGCAAATATAAAGATGCTCTCAGCGTGGCGGTAGGGCACACAACGAAAGCGTGCACGCGCAGGTCGGGAATTATCATATTTCTCCTACCTCCTCTCACACTTCGCAAGAATTGTTTGTAAGGAAACGGCTCACAGCGCCAGGAGTCCGCCACGGTGGTATTGTGGTTACGGTACTGGGCTGCCACCCATTAAAAAAAAAAAATGCCGCCCGCATCTTCCCACGGGGGGAACACGAGTAAATGCGTCGCAGAGTGGTGGGGGTATCGCGTGAATGTTGCGTAATTGGGTATGGTTTGGGAATGCTTAATTGTTATTTCGTCTTTATTATTCTTATTTATTCAATGAAGGAGAAGCGAAGGCAAGGAGTGTAAAGTTAAAGTGTGTCTTTATTGCTTGGTGCCGTCGTTGTATTGGACGGCACCAAGGTGGGCGCTTGCGTCCACGAGCAGCGTCCGGAGCCACGTCTCGTTGACGACGTTTGCACGCCGCTTCTCGCTCACGTACCTGGGGCCTTAAAGCTCGCTGCTCACGTTTCGCCGCTGCTTCTCGTGCACGAAGTTCGGAATCCGCAGCTCGGCGTTGCGGTTTCGCAGAAGCGTCGCGCTGCCCAAGTGATAGATTGAATTCCGAACGCGCGCTCCGCCGCTTATATACACACCGCCCGCGTTCGAGGGAGAGGAGTACGGGGGAGAGGTCCGCACCTCCACTGCGCATGCTCGGCTTGCTGAACGCCCGGTGGGCCGGCACGAGACGAGCCAAGCATGCGCAGTGGGGGTGTGGACGGCGCCGCCGAAGCGCGACATCGTGCGACTAAGAAATGCTCCGCATTTAAAACGCGGGTTTGATACCGGCCGCGGCGGTCGCATTTTTGGTGGAGGCGAAAATGCCAGAGGCCCGTGTACTGTGCGTTGTCAGTGCACGTTAAAGAACTCCAGGTGGTCTAAATTTCCGGAGCCCTCCACTACGGCCTTTCTCTCCTCTCTATCTCTTTCACTCCCTTTCCCCCACCCCCACGGACGCTTAGCCGTGCTCCCAACATGGGCTGCAGAAATTAGCGTCCTTTCCTAACCGAACCACAATCATCATCATCATCCTCTCATTCTTCGCAAGCATTGTTTGTAAGGAAACGGCGCACAGCGCCAGCTGGGCGGTTCGCCGCGGTGGTGTAGTGGTTACGGTACTCGGCTGCCACCCAAAAAGCGCGGGCTCGATCCCGGCCGCGGCGGTCGCATTTTCGGTGGAGGCGAAAGTGCCAGAGGCCCATGTGCTGTGCCTTGTCAGTGCACGTTAAAGAACCCCAGATGGTCTAAATTCCTGGATCCTCCACTACGGCCTTTCTCTCCTCTCTATCTCTTTCACTCCCTTTCCCCTAGCCGTGCTCCCAACATGGGCTGCAGAAATTAGCGTCCTTTCCTAACCGAACCACAATAATAATCATCATCGAGGTCTGCTTGCTTATATCCCTTGCGTAACACAGAGGTTGTAAATATAAAGCTGCCCAGTTTCGTTAATCTTAGCGTTAGTCTATTCCGTGGTCAGTTCTAGAGCTCGAAGATGTCACAGTGACCGGGATCGGTGCTCATCGCAGAATGGGTCCACTCCGGCTTGCGATTTCCTAGTATAGATGACGAATATACGCCTGGAAGAACTTGTCTGCAACGAGTACGTAGAAGAACTGATCTCAAGAGCGCACCATCGTGTTTCCCTTATCTTTGGCTCTGAACAGCGTCGTCACTTGTCGAGTACAGTCTTCTCAAAGCCTAAATGTGTTGGGGTTTTTTGTGGCACTAGCTGCTAGTTACATAAGGCTGTTGAGGAGCGCTTGCCCTTGGTGACCTCGAAAAGGCTCGCGGCAACGTGTATGAGGACATCTGACGAAAGAAATTGTAATAAACACGAAAACTTCAGCCTCATTCGCTTGGTATATACAAAAATTGGCATGTAAGGGTATGAAGGTATGACTAACATGACTGATAGATCATGGACATCAGTAATATGACATGCTCGCCTGTTTCGTCATGGTTACCGATTCGGGTATGAGCCACACGTGAGTTAGCGCTAACCGTTACGGCCCATACCAAATTGGATTAAAGTGACGTTTGACTCCCGAAGTTCGAGGTCACAACTTGTAGGTCCCGAGTTTCACTATGTAACAAAGGTCGTGGCTACTGCCTCTACGCCTCTTAGGTGACAGTTAAGGACTCCCATGAAGAGGGGTCTGAACTCTTCTGCCAGCAGAGCTAGCAAGACGACGTTTGGCATGCAGGTTGACCTTATGTCTGCACGTTTAAACTCGTAACCGATTGGGCTCGAACCCGCGACGTCCACAGGGTGGTTCGATCACACCGCGACATAGGCAAAGGCGTCCACCCCACGGAAACGTTCAAGAGTTTAAGAAAGTTCCTTTTCAGCGTAATCGCTGAGGCGAAAAGCGGCCAAACGCAGCTTGAAAGGTGCCTTGGTGCCCAGACACAAGGAAGCATTCACACACATTTAATAGAAAACATAAACATACATAATGAACAAAATGAACATTATATTACTGCAGAACAAAAAATGCAATGAACAAAAAGAGACAATATTGCATGAGAAGTAACAATAAACTTGAATATACAAATCATGATGTATGCATTTTATGAAATGCGCGCAGGTAACAGGTTTATGTCATTACAAAGTTGTATATGGCACAATGGACAGAAAGTGTGGTATGAAAAACAGATTAGAATGTTCAGCATAGTTCAGAAATAAAGTGTTCGGTATCCTGTTTGCTATTCCGGTAATTCCATATGCTACCGTACAAAGTCAATTTACATTGCGTGAACGTAAAATTTTCGGAAGAGAAATATACAACGTTTCAGTAGGTCTGCTATGAGAACGTAATTTCAAGTCAGGTGTGGCGCATATAACAGCCACTTCTGTGAAAATGGACAGCCAGTACAACTGTCGCTGACTTCGCAACAGCCGTTGGTGCGGGAATATGTGGCGCTCGTTTATGAAACACGACGCCGCCATCTTCGCCGCGCAGGCATTCACCCTAATCGCCAAATACATCATTGCTCCCCTGTACACGTGACCGACACCATCTCTCAATCCCTGGCACCATTAAAAGTTCACGCTTCACATCCATTTAGCCGCTCTCAATTTTCCTTATATTCTGATTAACGAACTGATTCAAGAAACGCTGAATTACCTCCTTGATGTAATGAACGAGCAAGGCCGAGACATGATGTGGGACCTTGAAAATTGTGGTTGTTGGCGTACTTAAGCAGTATTTTATATGTATTTTTCACTTAGAAAGGATTATTCTTTCACTAAAGAAAACAGTAAATGAGCGTGCACGCGATCAAATTTTTAGGTCAGAGATTTGGAACATGCGTTTTCTCTTCGATCTTGAACAATGACATTTGACCATGCCTCATCGGTTTCAAACAAAAGGATTGCACATCGGGTATATCCACCGAATTGAATTCGTCCTCACACAAACTGTTGTGTCCCGATTCCGCGGCTGACCTAATTTGTATGAGCACCTAGCGATTACACACTTCGAAGTCATTCTCGAAAAACAGAGGGCAGGACCTTGCACGATTGATTATTATATTTTCTGTCTGCATGTTAAGGGGAGTCGGTGTCCACTATAGCGTGTGGCGAATATAGACAAGACGACGACGACGACGACGACGACCACCACCACCACCACCACAACAACAACAACAACAACAACAACAACAACAACAACAACAACAACAACAACAACAACAACAACAACAACAACAACAACAACAACAACAACAAGAAATCCCACGCTTGCAGAGAGGGCACGGTGCGGTCATAGCGTCAGCTGAACTTTTCTGAGTGCTCTCTCATTCTCCTATTTCTGTCTTCCGCTCTTGCTTCTCCTTTTCCTCCCCTCCGTCCTTCTCCTTCTTCCAATATATTCTTCTATTTCTGCTTCCTCTTCTTCTTACTCGTCCTGTTCTTAGTTATCCTCCTCTCTTATGCCTCACTGTCTTCTTCCCCAACTTCTTCATTGCCCTCAGATTTTTCCTCTTATACTTTCTTGTCGACGGCTTCTTCATTGTCGTAGTATTCTTCCTCTTCTTGGTCAGCACCTCTTCTTCTTTTTGTCCTCCTCCTCCTTTTTCGTCGCCTTCGTCTATGAAACCACAACCAGTGAAGGGCAAACGTTTAATCTGGAACACCCTTCCACCACACCAGAGATCGATTTCTGGGATATTACGTCCCAAAACCACGATATCATTATGAGAAACGCCGTAGCGGAGGGCTACGGAAATTTTTGATCACCTGGGTTTGTTTAGCGTGCACTGACATCGCCGTGCACTGGCCTCATCGTGCACTAGCCTCAATATTTCGCCTCCGTCTAAATGCAGTCGCCTCAGCCGTGATTCGATCCCGCGACTTTTGTATTGGCAACCACATAAGAGCTGCGGCAGACAATGCTAGATGCTCAACCAAGTGGTGAAGGCCAGTCAGGGACGTGGAACCGCTCCTATTGAGCCGGCTTAAATCCACACAGCAGGTACGAAGCTTATTTCGTTTTTTTTTTTTTTCACTGAGGCTGACAGCAGTTAGGGACACCGGCGGCGGCGTCCCACACCATCACCACCAAAATCGACCGATGTAAAGAGCCCAGAACAGCTTTCCCTGCATGCGAAAAAGGCAGAAAGGAAAGCATCGTTTATTCCGTGTATCGTACGCGCATAACCGTGATAGGATTATGGATCATGTCGTAGCGAAGGACTGCAGGGCTATTTCGGACACGTGAAACCTCTTTAAAGTGAGCCCCATTGCTCGGTTCACAACGGCGTTTCTTTTTCTGAATTTCGCCCCAGTCGAAATGCGGCCGCGCCGCGACTGCAGGATCTCATGCCGCGACCTCGTGCGGCGGATACCATGTAATAAATTAGAGCGGCACGACATTTACTTTGGCAGTACACGCAGAAGCGTCCGAACACCGGTAATTTCGTGAAGGCAGCTTCGAGATGCCGGAATCAAATAAGGCCACTTAACGATCCGACAGAAACCAACCCCATCCGCCAATGGGCGGGTCTGACCGGCCCCGAAAAAGAAACAGTCGTTTGCGGGCCTCGATAGCGTGTGAGCTGTGCTCTTACCTCCGTTTTTACTTCTTTTCTGCGCCGCTACCACGTTGTAAGCGAGCGCGTGTTCCTTTTAATCGTGTCTTCGTGGCATGTAGGCGTGTCTCGGCGGGCTTGCCCCTTTTAGAGAAGCATCCGCGGACGCACAGCGCAGTCAATGGACCCCCTTTAAGTCACCGTTAGGAGGACACGCGAAGCAATGTGACGTAACACTGGCGGCGCGCGGTGACCACGATTAAAGTAGGGCACGGGATCACGCAGCGAAAAAAAAAAAAAGACACGCGAGGAATTCAAGCGAGCGTAGTTCGGCGCTCACATCCGCGCTCCAAAGTGCGCATCGTATAAGCGACCGCCGGGACGACCGAAAGCGATTTATAGGCGGCACTCTTTTCTTTCCTGCACTCCGTTCAAGGCCAAGGCCTATCGTACCATCGAATTCCGACCGAGGGCCGCCGCTGCAGCACGCTTCTCTTGAACGTCTTCCATGGCGCTCCTGATGGGAGCATCGTGCAGTATAATGTATAGGGGCAAGCATGAATGTTCGAAGAAGCCCTTCGTACTCACTGATAATTTTTTTTTTACATACACACGAAGCTACACCTGCAGCCACGTACTGTGAACAGAGTCGTAATGTGGAGTTACTAGTTAATCTCAACGAGACGTCCGTGATTCGACGTCACTGTATGAAATCAAGCGTATGGGTGCTTATGAGCGTTGCGCTTCCTGTAACAGTGACCCCTTGGGAGCGCGGTCCGGATTCACCACGAGCCGTCGGGACATCTTGCAAACAAGATGCGCTTTGAGGGGGGGGGGGGGGGGCGATGGATGCTAGAAGGAACGAGAATGCATTGAAGATGGATGTGTCTGGGCCCAACGTTTCGACAAGATCACTTGCCATAGTCAGGTGGATGAGTCTGTCTGACGAAAGCATGTCCCCATGTTGTATTGTGTCGCCGTAGTAATTCACTAACCGGGAAAGTAACCGGGCTACTAACCACTTTCTGCCTTTTTCTTTAAATGATGCGGGTACCGAAATCTCTGTGACAATGCTATTGCTGTTGCTTGTGCCGTTATTGCTCTTGCTGCTTCAATTCAATTTATTTGCAACAAGGTTGCGTGCAGTGTTGCGGAATGGGCGCCTCATTCCATTCCAATTCCATTCCGGGGAATGAGAACTTGCCGCAATTCCATTCCTTTCAATTCCTCGGAATGTAAAAAAACTTAGCCCATTCCCACTCCGGGAATGGCCGAGCAGTTCAATTCCATTCCTGTAATTCCTCAACGTAGGTAAGGCATCTTGATACTTTTATCGACTTAAGAATGAACGCTCCATAAAGCTGATGTCATCACATACATTAAGAACTGCACAAGTACTCAAAACACGTTACCAAGGTCGAGAGATAGTAGCTTGGTGACACATCTCGTGCAGTACGACCGCCCTATATACTAATTCACATAGGGGCAGTTCTCCCGCTATCTATAGTATTTGCATGGTCAGCGTGTTGGAACGAATGGTGATGTTTTAGTACTGTTTAAGCTTAAATGTCTTAATGCTAAAATGGCGACATAGCGTATTTTTATGCTGACAAAAGTAGTGTTCAGGAAGACTAAGCAGTTTTGCCACGCGTCTGGAGCGGTCGTGAATATGGAGAAAACTAAGATTTGTTTTATGGGGAAGAAAACCCCCTAGTTAGTTGGAACAGTGCACCGCTCGGACTTTGTGCCTTTGCATCGAATACGGAACAATGGGCCGCACTGCTCGTCAGCATTCACGCTTGTCAAGCGCGGCTCGCAAGCATGGATGGGGTGAGGAGGAATTTCTCTATTCGCCTGTGCGCAGGTATGCAATGTCTTCCTTGTCGCAAAGGTTATTTACGTGTGTCAGGTACTAAAATGCTCGTGATCGAGATAAAGATCAGGTGTGCATAGAGTATTCGCTGCTTTCGTGTGGGGGTATCAATGGGAACCAACGCGCAGGGATAAGCCCACGTAACCGCGACCGCGGCCGTGGTTACGTGGGCTCTCCTGCTTCGCCTGGCTTCCCGAACCAATGCTTTCAAAAATTTATTCTCTCTCTCTCTCTCTCTGTAAGGAGGGGGAGGGTAAACAGTTCATCGTGTACGACTGTGTGCTGCGCTGACCTAGAGACATTCGCCGACAGAGTTTCGGGCAAAGGCGCTCATGTGTCTAGACAGGGGAGGGCAGTATTGCAAATAGGTGGGAAGTGGGCGGGGGGAGGAGTATGAGGTGAGACGGCGCGCACTCTGTTATAAGAAAGCTTGCAGTGAACACAAGTATCCAGCCAGCGTCAATACGCGTCAAAACTTAGAGAAGCGCTTTTGGAATATGCGTCGGTCGCCGAAGGCGACAGAAGCAAAAACAAAAAAATTGAAGCGTGGGGAGTCAAAAGGCGCCAGGGGCGCCGATGAGGAAAGAAAATCGCAAGGCGTAAGGGGGGGGGGGGAGGGGGTAAGCCGCCGCCGTAGTTCCTCACGATGGTTACGCCAAGAATAGAGACAAACGTCGGAGCAACACAGTCTATATAAGGACAGAATTGTAGTGGGCGCGTTGCTTATAAATGCACCGGGCTTGTAATCAGCCAAGCCATTTTAAATATACTGCTTTATTGTTAAATTAGAGGCTCTGACTTACTAATTTTTGAAGTTTGAAAAACAGCGCGTAGACGAAAACGTGCTCTATTTTCGGAAAAAAAAGAACGTAATTCCATTCCCATTCCATTCCGAGCAAAAGGCGCTTAATTCCATTCCCATTCCATTCCTCCAAGCGTTGTCCCCATTCCATTCCCATTCCATTCCGGGGTCGCGAAAATGTGGAATGATTCCGGAATCATTCCAATTCCGGATTGGCAACTCCGCAACACTGGTTGCGTGGATGCCCAGGCGATAAAAGCTTCCAATCTAAGGTTGAGGTGGAACCTGGTGAACTCGTACGTAGGATAGCTTCGTATCGGGTCATTAAGAATAGGCTAACTAGCCCACTGGAATAACATACACAAGCATATATAGCCAAAACAATAAACAAGAATAAAAGAGATCCCGTGCTTGCGAACTGTGACCATATCTGAACCATATGGATGCCTTGGATTTTGTACCCCGTTACGCGAGAGAAAGAAAGAAACAAGGAAAGAGAAAGAAAGGAAGGAAGGGAGGAAGGAAGGAGGGAAGAAAGGAAAGCCGTAGGTCAGGCACTCACACGCCAAGCTTCAGTTTTCCCACTTTCTCTACAAGGGAAGGGCCAAGGGCCACAAATTTTTTTATGGGCGAAGCTCCTCTTAGTCTAACCTTGTCACGCGTCAGTCGTAACCCGCGTGCCGGGAGGCACGCGCTCGCCCTCGGCGCGTGCTTCCCGGCGCGTGCCTCTGCTGTCTTGTGTGTGAGAGAGAGAGACAGAGAGAGAGCGAAACGCGCGCGTTGGCTCTGGAAACGCTCTTTCTTCGATGAACGCTGTACCAGCTCGCAAAGAAGGAGAACGCGCCCTCACCCGCGAGAGACAACGTTGGCGCAGGCAGCATCTCCTAGCGAGTTTCTTGATTGAGAAATACTGACTGCTCGCGTTGGAGAAGCGTTCACCGGCAACCCATATATATATATATATAGGTCGGCGGACTCACTCATGAGTGCACTCACTCGCACTCATTTCATAGACGTGAGTGCGAGTGAGTGCAAGTGAGTGTGAGTGGAGGTGAGTGTGAGTGCGAGTGAGTGCCAGTGAGTGTGAGTGCGAGTGAGTGCCAGTGAGAGTGAGTGGAAGTGAGCGCGAGTGAGTGCCAATGAGTGTGAGTGGAAGTGAGTGCGAGTGCGAGTGAGTGCAAGCGAGTGTGAGGGGAGGTGAGTGCGAGTGAGTGTCAGTGAGTGTGAGTGGAAGTGAGTGCGAGTGCGAGTGAGTGCCAGTGAGTGTGAGTGGAAGTGAGTGTGAATGAGTGCAAGTGAGCGTGAGTGGAGGTGAGTGCGAGTGAGTGCCAGTGAGTGTGAGTGGAAGTGAGTGCGAGAGAGTGCAAGTGAGTGGAAGTGAGTGCGAGTGCGAGTGAGTGGAAGTCAGTGTGAGTGTGAGTGCCAATGAATGTGAGTGGTATGTATGTATGTATGTATGTATGTATGTATGTATGTATGTATGTATGTATGTATGTATGTATGTATGCATGTATGTATGTATGTATGTGTCACCAAACCCGTGCTATGATGTACGGGACGCGATCGCCGGAAATGATTCCAAGAACCAACGGCTTGATTCCCCGAAAGAGATCCCACGAAAGCTTGGACAATAAGATTTTTGGTCCCCTTTAGCACACTAGCAAAACGCCAGCAGTGGTTCAAAGACCGAGTCAGAGCCAAGGGTGATCAAACAAAACAAATATATTTTCATCAAATAGGCAGTCACACAAAACATACACAACACGGCTTTTACAAACTCAAAACAGATGGGTTGCAAAGTTACAAGGCCAACCAACACGAACAAGCTCATGCACTGCAACAAAGAACAAACACAAAAGAGTCCTATTCACCAAAACACTCGGCGTCTTCTCACTCGAGGCTTGCAGGTGGCCTGTCAGCTGGCTCGGCGTCTGAGTCACGCACGACTTCTTGCTTCTTCTTTTTACTTGCAACTCTTCTCTCTCTTCGTCTCTTCTTCGCCCCTCCCGAGCGGCCCGTGTCCGACCGCTTATATAGCCATGGGAAAGGGCACTAGAAGGTTCCGTAGGGTCACGTGACCCAAAGCACACACACAGTTGGGAACCTTCTCGCCCACTCTCGAACATTCCCCGTTTGGGCGGCGCCTCTCTCTCTCTCTCACTGCGCGGGGAGCGTCGGTGTGTACTCTCCGCCTCCCCTCTCTCCTTATGTCTGTCCCGCGTGCGCGCTCGCCGCGATAAGAAAGCTTCTACAACATTCTGACCTTTTGTAGGCGCGGCGTGACTTGATTGCCTCTTCCGAGCGCCGCCCCTCTTGTTGTTACGGCCTTTCGACGCCAGGTTTTAATTTCGAAACGGGCACTATTTTGTGACAGTATGTATGTATGTATGTATGTATGTATGTATGTATGTATGTATGTATGTATGTATGTATGTATGTATGTATCCGTGGCCGTCTCGTTAATGGATTGTATACGAAAATCGCTATGCCATATGACTGCATGACGAATAAAATGACAGGTCTAATATGAAAATCATGACATGCATGATTTACATGAAACGGTCTTGGTGTTCTCCTGGGCCGTTTCGTTGATGGGATGTATACGAAATCAGTGTGGCACAGCATGACTGCATGACGAACATAAATGACAGGTCATAACATGAAAATCATGACATGTATGGCATGAGCGGCTTGATTTACATGCCACGGTCTTGGTATTCTCCTGCCCAGCTAGCATACAAAGGATTTATGACGACTTCGAAACGGATATCCGAGACGCTAACGCTGCAGACGGCACGCGTAAGAAGCCTTAGTCCTGGATGCGTCGTATATCGTCTGATGTCCGGCTCGTTGCACATGCGTCTTCAAAAAGCTGGTCTTTTCGACGGCTTCGAGGAGACTCCAATAATCCCATTTTCCGGGATTTCTGAATCCGTTCAAAGACTTGCACGTGCGTCATCAAAAAGCTGTTCCTGAAATGTTAGCCGTAATCTGAAACACAAGCAGGAATCGTGCTCGGGAACTGGGCGCGCCCACCAAAATTTTGGTCTGGTTGCCACCCTCAGAATATATAAATGATAATCTGACCTCAGAGCTAATGCCTTAGGGGTTCAAATGACGCCAAGGCATTTTTTGCACCCCTAAGGCATTAACTCTGTGGTTCTGAAGATGTCAACAGGATAATAATTTTGGGGAGCACCCACGATCCACGGACGTCGTCCCTGCCTTATGGTAGTAGCTGCGACCTGCTATGTTACCAGCTGCACTATAAGGTTTAGGGTGCTGCAGAGTGGGGGTTAGTGCCAGCTCAGCTTAATACTTTCGTCCTAGGAAGAAGTGCTGGTGTCGCAGTTGCGTGGAACTTTTTTTTTCTGGTGGGTCAAAGCACTAGCATTGAGTGCAACAGAGCAATAGTGCAGTAAGGTAGGCACACAGTTGTCTGCAAAGGCTTCATCAGTCTTAGCATTTAGGTCACAATTAGTTGTCATGCATACAAAAATCAATATAGCTTGTACTTTGTATAGTATGAAGCAAATCTACCAAAAACAGTAGTGACATATCTTTCTACAGTTAAGGATAGAAAGTTTCTTGGCAAGCGGCCTAACAAGGAGTCCCCACTGCCAATGATCATGACGTCAACAACATTTTATTCAACATTTCATTCAGAAACTAACTTATGGTAGTTTAAAAAAAAGAGAAATGCGAGAAAAATAAAACCACAAATATTCAAAAGGAACTGCACAAGAAATAATTTAAATATATCTAGAACTTATTAACGACTAGAGGCTTATAGAAAGCGCACTAGTAACAATAATCAAAAGCCAAACGACAATGCATTTCTTAGCATGAGAGCAGCGCATCCTGTTATATGAGCACAGACAGCATAATGGATGACTGTGTCATAGCCGCTTTCAGTCATGTGATGCAGTATCTTCGCCACATAAAATCAATGAGTATGAACAAAAGAACCCAAATATGACCCAGGTATCAACGTGAAAATTTGCCTAGGACATCAGCTGATGTAAAGAGGCAAGCTTCAAAAGACTACCAAAAGCATCAATCAAGTGACAATGAATACTGACCAAAGTGACCTTCAAAGAAAATATTGCATGAAATATTAACATAATCGTTATAATGAACAACATCACAATGCAGTGCATAATCTGTCACAGCGAGCAACGTTACTTCGAAGCAACCTCAGTTTCATAATGAAGCTATATACTCGCGTACTTGAAGTCCAATACACTGGAGACAGGTAGAGAGGGTGGCCTGATCTAGTACGCCCCGGCCTTCTACTCTACTTCGGGGACAACGCAAAAGGGGAAGAAGAGTGATGAAGCATGATGATGGGGATAAGAATGAGTGATCCGCATATACATAATAAGACATGACTGCTTGCGCAAAGGGGACATGGACGCCAGTAATCATATTTCATTACGCTTGATACGAACTAGCCCAACTTATGGCAGCTATTCACTTCTGCAAAACAATGTGCTGTGACGCGGAAAATGTTGACTCGGCTCTCTTGACATTAACACTGGCAATAGTCAAACCCCAGCACGGGTAACTGGGACCTCGCCTCTACTTGGAACGTGACAGGGGCCGCCATTAGTCGGACGAATATGCCGTGCAGGGGAAATGCACTCGAGGATTATGATAAAGGCCTAATAGTCGCATAATGGAAAGAAGCCACTTTAGTTGCATCTAAGTTTAATAGTCGCTTTTCATAATACGCAACTTTGCGCAGTGATACCGAACGTCTAGCATCCAGTCCATTTCTATTGAAAAAATGACCTTGTAGCATTTGGTAATTCGGTATGGTCCCCTATATCGGGTGAAATACATCTTTCATCTATTGCTTGTACTCCCATATCAGCCAGCCTAGTGGCCGCCGTCTACTGCTGTGGCACGAATGGGGGACAGGCACGAAATACTGTGTTCTAGTCCCTGATACATTAGACAGCGCTCACAGTTCGAGATGTACGCGCGACTGAAGAGGTGCGCGGAGTGCCGAGTTAGGTCGGCGACCAGGTGAAACCTGCGCAGTGTACTGGCACCGCTGCCGTTTATTCTATCCGGGAGGAAAAACTCGTGTCACTCTACTTGCCGCAGATGCCTGCATAGGTCGGCGCACTCACTCATGAGTGCACTCACTCGCACTCATTTCACAGACGTGAGTGCGAGTGAGCGCCAATGAGTGTGAGTGGAAGTGAGTGCGAGTGCGAGTGAGTGCAAGTGAGTGTGAGTGGAGGTGAGTGCGAGTGCGAGCGAGTGCCAGTGAGTGTAAGCGGAAGTGTGTGCGAGTGCGAGTGAGTGCCAGTGAGTGTGAGTGGAAGTGAGTGCGAGTGCGAGTGAGTGCAAGTGAGTGTGAGTGGAGGTGAGTGTGAGTGCAAGTGAGTGCGAGTGCGAGTGAGTGCCATGGAGTGTGAGTGGAAGTGAGTGCGAGTGCGAGTGAGTGCCAGTGAGTGTGAGTGGAAGTGAGTGCGAGTGCGAGTGAGCGGCAGTGAGCGTGAGTGGAGGTGAGTGCGAGTGAGGGCAAGTTAGTGTGAGTGGAGGTGAGTGCGAGTGCGAGTGAGTGCGGATGCTGGAAAAATTTGGGTGAGTGAGTGTGAGTGAGTGTTCCCCTACACTGCCGACCTATATATATATATATATATATATATATATATATATATATATATATATATATATATATATATATATATATATATATATATATATATATAGGCACTGGATCTTGACTTGCAATGAAGTGCCGGTGGGAGATTTCACTTGTGCATAGTTGAACCATGAGGATTCGTAGCGTGCGCGTTAACTAAATTAATCCGGAACTCGGCACGATCTACGATGAACCTCCCGAGCTTCGCCCACTCATCATCATTCACTCCGTGGATATGCGGTAATTTTTTATCATTCAAGCTTTCTGTACCTGGTAAAGCTTTTCACGGCCTCCAGTGTCGGCCCATAGTTTTTTGCTTACGGATGGAAAAAAAATGCATATAAGCCCAGCTACGTACAGATTTGCTGTGAGATGATTAACACCAATAACACTGGAGCGAAACTTATTCGTACGAGACACACGGCCAAAAGTGTGACAGATCAGCCTTTTGTCATATGGACATAAATTAACGTTTAGAAAGACATGGATGCAATGTCTTAGAACAGGTTTGATCCGTTCCCACATCAGATGCAAGAGTAGGTAGCCACAAATAGCGGGGTATACTTATCCACATTGCATTTATCAACTATTTCTTTATATACTATTTCTTCATCTTTAGCAGTGAAGCTGTTCAGCAAGGCATGAAAGCGTCCTACTGCAGAGAACTATCATCGCTATTAGGTAGTTCTGGTCCCCAGGAGAACGCCACTTCTATGATGATGATTGTGGTTCGGTTAAGGAAGCGGTGTTAAATTCTGCAGACGATGTAGGGAGCACGGCTAAGTGTCCGTGGGGGTAGGGGAAAGGGACTGAAAAAGATAGAAAGCAGAGAAAAGCCGTAGTGGAGGGCTCCGGAAATTTTGACCACCTGGGGTTCTTTAACGCGCACTGACAACGCATAGTACACGGGCCTTTGGCATTTTCGCCTCCACCGAAAATGCGACCGCCGCATTCGGGATCGAACCCGCGTTTTTTTGGGTGGCAGTCAGGTACCTTAACGAATCAGAGTACATCGCACTCTACTATGGGAAAGCTCTCTAGAGCTGTCCGTAATACTGCGCAGGTTTGTTATTGCGCTTATAACAAATTACGAGCGATTCAGCGTACATCGTACTCTACTATGGGAGAGCCCTGTATAGCGGTCCCCAATACTGCGCAGGTTTGTTACTGCGTTTATAGCATAAATGACCAACGATTCAGAGTACATCGTACTCCACTATGGGAGAGCTCTGTAGAGCTATCCCTAATACTGCGCAGGTTTGTTACTGCGTTTACAGGAAACAACCAAAGATTCAGAGGGCATTGTACTCAACTATGGGTGAGCTCTTTAGAGCTGTCCCTAATACTGTGCAGGTTTCTTACTGCGTTTATAACAAATGACGAACGATTAAGCGTACGTCGTACTCTAATATGGGAGAGCTCTCTAGAGCTTCCCTAATACTTGGCAGGTTTGTTACGTAAACTGTGTTTAGAACAAAATGTGAACGCATCATAGTACATCGGTCGCTAATACTGCGCAGTTGTTTAGAACAAGTGCAAACGATTTAGGGAAATAAGTATGGGAGAGCTGCTGCAGTCGTCCCAGAAATGAAAAGAGCCACGCGTGTCGCTGACCAGTCCAGGACATCAGAACCACATTGTCACAATGCTTTACTGCGTCAAAAAGGAATTCGTTACGAGATATGCCATATTTAAAAGCCATCGCACAAGCTCTGGTAGGCATGCGAAATTCGTCAGCTTATCTGACTAACAAAAGAGATATTCTGATATACGAAGTGAGAACCTGTAATATATTATCTTTCCTACGCAATCTTTAAGTTAAAGTTTCTGTACATTGCATACGAGCTTTACAGTGTATTGTCGAAGTGCTGTTCTCTATAACGCAAGGTCCCGTGGTGCCGAGGTGAGGATGAAAGTACGGGGACAAAAATTGACGGCAGATCCACGAGGTGAATGATGATGAGATTGGGCGAAGCTCCTGGAAGTAATCATCGGTTAAACCGTGAAATTTCTTCCGTTAATTCGCCCGATAAAATTGACGTGAAACGATTGACAAACCTGTATCGCGATATGGTTTTGAATATAAAACCATTGCTTTAGAAAACACCTGGCGTCTTTCGTTAAGCAGCTGGCGTCTTTTCGTTTTGCTTTAGAAACATCTGGCGTCCTTTCGTTTTGCTTTTAGAAAACATCTGGCGTCTTTCGTTGGTTTATTTCATCAATCAACGGCGTTTTGAACAAAATTTTTATTGTTTAATCACGCACAGGAGAAATCTCACCAGGCACTACCTTGGAGGTAAACAATGGCTGCTAATGGGAATGAGAGACAGAAGAAGTCGGCTTTTAGTTAACGCGCACGCTGCGAATTTTTTATTGTTCAACAACGCACAGGAGAAATCTCCCACCGGCACCACCTTGGAGGTCAAAGCGTAAGACTGGTTACGCACTACGACTACGACGACGAGGGACGAACGGGTGCCGCTTTAAGGAGCTTCGCCCCTAAAAATTAACACCATCTTCCCAAAGGGAACCCTGATGGGATGCGAAGCAGCAGGGTTGCTCACGGGTGGCGTCACGGGTTCAACGGCGCTAACGCGGGTGCTTCGCATCCCATCAGTGTTCCCTTTGGGAAGATGGTGTTAATTTTTAGGGGCGAAGCTCCTCTTAGTCTAACCTTGTCCTGCGTCAGGCGTCAGGCGTAACCGGCGTGCCGGGAGGCACGCGCTCGCCTCTCTCTCTCACTCTTCCATCTGCTGTCTTGAGAGAGAGAGAGAGCGAAAGGAGCGCGTTGACTATGGAAACGCTCTTTCTTAGATGGACGCTCTACCAGCTCGCAAAGAAGGAGAACGCGCCCTCACCCGCGAGAGACAACGTTGGCGCAGGCAGCGTCTCCTAGCGAGTTTCTTGACTGAGAAATACCGACTGCTCGCGTTCGAGAACCGTTCACCGGTCACCCATATATATATATATATATATATACGCACTGGGTCTTGACTTGCAATGAAGTGCCGGTGGGAGATTTCACTTGTGCATAGTTGAACCATAAGGATTCGTAGCGTGCGCGTTAACTAAATTAATCCTTATGGTTCAACTATGCACAAGTGAAATTTCCCACCGGCACTTCATTGCAAGTCAAGATCCAGTGCCTATATATATATATATATATATATATATATATATATATATATATATATATATATATATATATATATATATATATATATATATATATATATATGGGTGGGCGGTGAACGGTTCTCCAACGCGAGCAGTCGGTATTTCTCAATCAAGAAACTCTCTAGGAGACGCTGCCTGCGCGAACGTTGTCTCTCGCGGGTGAGGGCGCGTTCTCCTTCCTTGCGAGCTGGTAGAGCGTTCATCTAAGAAAGAGCGTTTCCATAGTCAACGCGTACCTTTCGCTCTCTCTCTCTCTGTCTCTCTCTCACAAGACAGCAGATGGAAGAGTGAGAGAGAGAGAGGCACGCGCTGGGAGGCACGCGCCGAGGGCGAGCGCGTGCCTCCCGGCACGCCGGTTACGCCTGACGCCTGACGCAGGACAAGGTTAGACTAAGAGGAGCTTTGCCTCTAAAAATTCGTCATAGACAATTTCCGCACTGACTGCTTCGCATGACGCCGATTCCCGCAATGTGTGGGATCTGCCGTAATTTCTATGCAATATCGAAGATCAAAATTAGCGTATGTCACCACCTTTTTCAAAAGTTTCTTAAATTTGGACCATTAAAATTTTATTTAATATTGACCTTATAAAGCACCGTTTTATATGACATTCAAAAGCGAAAAAGACTAAAAAACATTATGCTGTCATTTTTTATTGACTAAAAATTGCCCAAACTTGGCTGTTACGCGAACAATCATTGGCGAATGGAGAGCAAGAATTGTAACCTTTTTGGCACTGAGGTAGCCAACTAACCAGACTGTGCAACCAACTAGGATATTTGCCATCCGATGATTGGAAATCAAGTTATAGAAAAAACTACCAAAGAAAACAAAAAAATGTGTCATTCTTTCGTGCATTCTTTTACATAAAACACAATTACATCAAAACTTACCATTCGTTTTCATTATCCCTAGTTCATTGCACAGGCTAGTAATAAAGCAATGAGCTTGCAAAGTTTCACTGAAAAATATTCATTCATTTGGAAGTTATAACCGTTTGCGCAACACGAAATTGCAAGAAATCAAGTTTTTAGAAAAACAAGATTAAAGTTTTTCAATCCTTGTTCAGACAAGATCATCACGCCCAAGGAAGTCAAAATCCATCAGGATCATAATAGCTACGGCCCTCCTTAGCTGCCGCGAGCTCACTTTTGGCTTTTATTGCTACCTGTCTTTTCTTGCGGCGATGTTTTGCCTCACCAGTTGATTGACTCTGGGCCTCCTTCACATGGTACTGGTCACTAGTGCAACATGCTTCAAGAGTGTGGTGGCCAGGTGCCATGCCTGCTTCCCTCATATATATCTGCTGTACTTCTGTTGCCATCATTTAAATGGCGCACAGTATCGTATAAATCAAAAAGTAAGATGGGCAGGCTCACGCGGATAGCTTTGGGAACCCGTTGCCAAATCATACCTTTGGAAATATTGGCATTTTAGGTTTTTCCACGCAGAGATGACAGGATCTCCATAACTACGATCCTTACAGCAGAAGTCCTTTCAGCGGCACTTCACAGTTGTCATCCAAGTTCCCAAGCTTTACAGCACTCGCCGATACATTCACATCCGCGTGGTCTTCGGCCGGGCATTCATAGTGTAGAGATTGCCGAGAAAGTTCCATTTTAGTCGCCTTTTTACCTTGAACTTCGCCATACACTCTTTTAAAAATGTTCAGCCTATGTTATTACTGTTGCTACTAAAAGAAATACCTATAAAAAGGACGAACCCGGTAGCATTCAAAGCGGCAGCATAAAGCGCGTGCAAAATAAAGAAGTGAAACGCTTGTAGCTTCACACACCCACTTGTTTAAAAGAAGGAAGCCTTACAGATTGTCTTTGAATAATATTTTACGTATCCGACTAAAACATAACAGAAAAATTTCAATATATGCCATTGATTCTCGCTGAGTTAGCAGTCTCTGTTACCCAACAACATCAGTTTCGGTTTCAGAACTGTTCAACAGCTGTCAGAAAGTTAGCTATAACTTTTGAACTAAATAATATAGGAACATATTTCTTTCTGCAAAACATTTTTGAATGTTTGCGGATTCTTGAAATTTAAAAAAGACAAAATGTAATTTTTACAAAATGAAAAGCCTTTTCAAAGGTGGTGACACACCTTAAGTGCGATTGTTAATCACGTCTAGTGTTCTCGAGTGAGCCGTTACTCCCACACTAGAATGCAGACAGTCACGCAGATTGCTCAGTAGGTTTTTTAAATGCGAAGCATTTCTTAGCGAACTTCGGAGACTTTGAGCGTATCTATCTATCTATCTATCTATCTATCTATCTATCTATCTATCTATCTATCTATCTATCTATCTATCTATCTATCTATCTATCTATCTATCTATCTATCTATCTATCTATCTATCTATCTACGATTTTGTGCTCTCCTGGCAGTTTGGCTAATGGGATGTTTACGAAAATTGGTATGCCACAACATGACTGCATGATGAACATAAATGACAGGTCAAAACATGAAAATCATGACATGCATGTCGTAAGCGGCATGATTTACATGCCACGGTCTTGGTGCTCTCCTGGCCGTTTCGTTAACGGGATGTATACGAAAAGTGGTATGCCACAACATGACTGCATGACGAACATAAGTGACAGATCACAGCATGAAAAGCATGGCATGCATTTCATGAGTGGCATGATTTACATGCCACGGTCTTGGTGCTCTCCTGGCCGTTTTGTTAATAGGATGTATACGAAAATTGGTATGCCACAACATGACTGCATGACGAACATGACGAGCATGACGAGCATGACGAACATACCACAGTCATGGTGCTCTTGCGGCCGTTTAGTTGACTTCATATGTACCAAACTCTGTTTAGTGAGCATCACAGCATGAAAAGCATGGCATGCATTTCATGAGTGGCATGATTTACATGCCACGGTCTTGGTGCTCTCCTGGCCGTTTCGTTAATAGGATGTGTACGAAAATTGGTATGCCACAACATGAGTGCTGACAAACATAAATGACAGGTCATAACATGAAAATCATGACATGCATATCATGAGCGACATGATTGACATGCCACGGGTTTCGTTAATGGGATGTATACCAAAATTGCCATGGCACAACGAAACGAACGTAAATGACAGGTCATAACGTTAGAATCATGATATGCGTGTATGAGCGGCATGGTTTACATACCACAGTCATGGTGCTCTTGCGGCCGTTTAGTTGACTTCATATGTACCAAACTCTGTTTAGTGAGACAACAATGCAAATCCATTTTACGTTCCTGATGCGTGCTTCGCATTTCCTTGACTCCCACTGCACGTGGGATCTGCCAATTATTTTGTTAATTTTTAGAGGGACGTCACGATTTCACCTTCTGGCCATTGCACTGAAGACCTAGTAGGCATATCTGAATGCTGCTCCGAGCCATTCGCAAAAAGTGGAGCAATTTAAAGACACGAAGAGATTAGAAAACACCGAAGGTAATGGGTGGCTTACGCTACGTGAACGCTGATGCGGGAGGGTTGGGCTCGTTTCCACTGTCGAAGCTACCAGGAGCCGCGCCAGTTCTGTATAGAAGTGGAAAGCCGAGGAATGGTACGCCAAATATACGAGCCGCGTCCGCTGTTTCTTTACAAAAATATTTCCTGGTTTCTTTCTTTAGCTTTCTCGGAATATTTTCGAAGATCTCAAGCCAATATAGATTAATAGCGTCGTTTCGAAAGGATGGGGCGAGTACGACACTAAGAATCTGACGAAGTCGTGACAGAACAGTTAACAATGCGCTTATAGAGATTGCACAGCACATTTGTATCGGAACAACAATGGTGGAGGCACTTCGAAAGCGTCGGTTGCAATGTTGTTTGTAAGCGTCTGTAGGCGAGGCGACCACCCCGTTAAATTTATTATCTGCCGAAGACTCGCAGCCGTATCCTTTCGGATCTCTAAAAGGATGACGATAATTTTGGTTCGGTTAAGGAAAGGAAGCTGATTTCTGCAGCCCATGTAGGGAGCATGGCTAAGCGTCCGTGGGGGTTGGGGAATGGGACAGAAGGAGAGAGATAGGAGAGGAAGGCCGTAGTGTAGAGCTCCGGAAATTTAGACCACTTGGGGTTCTTTAACGCGCATTGACAACGCACAGCACACGGGCCTCTGGCATTTTCGCCTCCATCGAAAATGCGAATTCCGCGGCCGGGATCGAAACCGCGTTTTTTGGGTGGCAGCCGAGTACGGTAACCACTTCCTCCACCATTGTTTCGCAGTATGTGAAGAATCTCTTCTGCAAGTGTAATTAGAAGAAAGTTGTGCGCGTATATAGAGAGTTTTCTTCAGTGTATCCTTGCTATTCTGTGAAAAGCATATTCTTGTTTCTTTGTATTTATCGCTCACTAGTTTATGTACAATTTACGTGTACAACTTCCCTCTCAGACGCTCGTTAAAGATTGTACGTTGACCTTTTTCTTGTGTCATGAAACCAAATCGGTACTTTAAGCCAATTTAGCTAAAGCCCTCCTCCATGGCAAAGGTGCTTCAGTGGACCAAATTGAACATCTCACAGTGAAATCTTTCACACAAATTTTAAACTGAACTAAAACCTACAGACATGATAGCTCGGACTGTAATTTGAATGTATGAGAAAACTCAAATAGTTCCAACATTTTAAGAGAAGACGTTAATTTTAAAGAATGTTCTACAAGAGCGACGCGAACGGGACCCACTGGCGTTCTTCTGTTCTTTTTAATGCTATAGCGTTAAAGAGCTCGTGTCGCAGACAATCCAGTGGCGCTGTCGCCGTCGGCGTCGGACGAAAGAAATAAATCAGTTCCACCGAAAGGGTGAAGCAGCGATTCCGATAGCGAAACATTGTAATATTATACGAAGTGAGGCTGGAAGCTAACTTTTTTTTTTTGGATGCAGTCTCACGTAACCCTACAAAACGCTGGTGTAAGAGAATACAGCTGCTCCAGTGACACTTTTCGCAGTCTCTTCGTGTTGAAAGCGCAGCACGTAGGGTATGAGCCGTCCGTTGATGGCTGCCGAGATAGCGCGCGAGCCAGCGCTGGCGACCGCGCGAAGTAGACATTTGCTGCTTGAGCGACATCGCTAGCGTCTTTTCATGTTCGTTAAAGACGGGTGGGGCGTTTCCTCTCCGCTTCGACGGGAGGCGTCCCGATCGGTGTGATGTTTTCGCCTGCGCCCTCCAAGCTACAGAGATGGGCCATATGACGGCGACGGTGCATCTCGAGCTACCGCTACCGCCGTTGCAACGAGTAACATACCACGCGAGACCACCTCTCTGGCGGAGGTACTTCAGTAAAGGAAATTCAGTTTCTCAATATAAAATCGATCAGAAAATTATGAGCTACAATTTCACTCACGCCTACGCACATGATAACTCAGGCTGCACTTCTTTTACGAGGAAACTGAATTATGTTACGAGGAACTAAAACAATCCCGACACTTCGTAGAACGCGACGCCTGTGCGCCTGACGTTTCTACAGGCGTGAAAAGCTTCCACAACTCGCGGATGCTGACGGAACGAGCTACGACGTCAGCACTAGGGCAAAATCCGCCGCAGCGAGCGCTCGCTCTTCACACTCGAGTGATGGATTCGGTACCGTGTTCCGGTGCCGGGCGCACTGCGGTGCCTTCCTCATCGGCGAGTACTGACAGGCCATCCATGTGAACTTGCACCCGACACCAAGTGAGGCCACGACAGGCGGAGTCGGAGTGCGAATAAAGGAATGTTGCTTCACGACGGCCACGCAGTTATGCGACTCAACAGCATGGTAAGCGAATGAGAAGGCGACGCGAACGGAGCACGACAATGCTATCGCGTTCCTCTCTTAAAGGCGGAGCTGAAGCGTCCCCCATTTCCTTTTTTTTTTTTTGTTACAGCGAACTTGCAGCTGGTTCGGGTCGAGGAGATTGTGTGAATGCGTCGACAGAAAATGCGGGCGGATGCTGGAGGCCGCGCGGTCAGATAGTGACAGAGCGTACGCGTATGTTTCGCCTGTGGCGTTGGCCACGTGTGTTTCCCGGTAAGGATTGCGGACGCACAGGTAGCGTCTCCCATAAGGAAGACGCTACCTATGCAGGGTACGTGTTACGCATACAGCCGATCGCGAGGGCTGTGCAGCCAGCGCGTGGAGCCGTTGCTGATACTCAAAATAAGTGCCTATAGCGAACCAAGCCATGATTATAGAGAACCATATGTGTATTAGGTGGACTATAGGTGAACTGGATTTAACCAAGGACGAAATAAGCGAATCAATAGTTAGTTACTATGACTGAAAAGTTTCCGGATTGAACCAAAGGCGTGAGCACTTAGTTCTATTGCCGTCAACGATGTCACGTAGTGCATCGCCCAAACGTTCGAGGCTACGTCACATTGGCCAGCTGGGTCATGCAGTACCCCAGCTTCACTGGTCATCCACCTTTACAACGTGCAATGGCTCTGAATTTTTTTAGGGGCGAAGCACTTTAGTGTCTCGGGGCTGTGGGCGTCTCTTGTGTCCTGTCGCCATGGTAAAGCAAGCTGTCAAACGATGGTCAAAAACAAGTGTAGAATGGATAAAACCGGTTCGAAGTAAACTAACATGATTTAACCTAATTTAAAATAAAGGAATAGTCAGGATTTAATTGCTATAATAAGACAAATTTGTTAAATTCGGTTGCGAAAATTGTGTGGGCCCACCCTGGAAGCAGTGCAGTCAGACAGTGTGTTTGCATGCGTGGACCGATCCTGGAGGCAGCGCTCTAAGACAGTGTCTGCGTAAGTTGTTGATTTTTTATTTGTGGGGCTTAACGTCCCAAAACCAGCTCTGATTATGAGAGATGCCGTAGTGGAGGGCTCTGAAAATTTCGACCACCTGGGATTCTTTAACGTGCACTGACATCGCGCAGCACACGGGCCTCAACATTTCGCCTCCATCGAAATGCAGCCGCCGCGGCCGGGATTAGATTCTGCGGACTTCGGATCAGCAGCCGAGTACCATAACCACTAGGCCACCATGGCGGGGCGTAGGTTGTCGTGTCAGAAGCGACTGTAACGAGTTTCTGCTAATGCGCCCAGGCTGTCGGCGCCTAGCGCCGTCGTTGTCGCCTCCGTAAAGCAAGCCCATTAGCCCCGATAGACGTGTTCCTGTGGAAAACGCCGGTGCATCACTGCATGTTTCGTACCTTTCTAGGTTTTACGCTAGTGGAGCTGTCACGATGTTTTTCTGAGATAGCCGTGCTTGTCAGAAGAAATTTCTCGTTTTCCCATGTTCTATCCGCCTTGTTGTCTCGTGTATTGAGAAATTACTTTTTGCAGCGTGAGAAGTGCGGCTTGTAAATTAAAAAAAAATTTCCGCCCGCATCTTCCCACGGGGGGAACTCGAGTGAATGCGTCGCAGAATGGTGGGGGTATCCGTGAATGTCGCGTAATTGGGTATGCTTTGGGAATGCTTAATTGTTATTTCGTCTTTATTATTCTTATTTATTGAATGAAGGAGAAGCGAAGGCAAGGAGTGTGTCTTTATTGCTTGGTGCCGTCGTTGTATTGGACGGCACCAAGGTGGGCGCTTGCGTCCACGAGCAGCGTCCGGAGCAGCGTCTCGTTGACGACGTTTGCACGCCGCTTCTCGCTCACGTACCTGGGGTCTTAAAGCTCGCTGCTCACGTTTCACCGCTGCTTCTCGTGCACGAAGTTTGGAATCCGCAGCTCGGCGTTGCCGTTTCGCAGAAGCGTCGCGCTGCCCCGAGTGATGGATTGAATACCGAATGCGCGCTCCGCCGCTTATGTACACACCGCCCGCGTTCGAGGGAGAGGAGTACGGGGGAGAGGTCCGCAAAGACGCCCTTGACTGAATTCCGAACGCGCGCTCCGCCGCTTATATACACACCGCCGCGTTCGAGGGAGAGGTCTGCAGCCCACTGCGCATGCTCGGCTTGCTGAACGCCCGGTGGGCCGGCACGAGACGAGCCGAGCATGCGCAGTGGGGGTGTGGACGCCGCCGCCGAAGCGCGACATCGTGCGACTAAGAAATGCTCCGCATTTAAAAAAATGCCCGCCGATCCACCCTGTGAAGGTGGTTGGAAAGCGAAGCTTTTTACGCCACCCTCACGGTGACTGCGGCGCACTTGATATTTCACACACTACAACGTAACTACGAATCCTCATGGTTCAACTATGCACAAGTGAAATCTCCCACCGGCACTTCATTGCAAGTCAAGATCCAGTGCCTATATATATATATATATGGGCTGCCGATGAACGCTTCTACAACGCAAGCAGTCGGTATTTATCAATCAAGAAACTCGCTAGGAGACGCTGCCTGCGCCAACGTTGTCTCTCGCGGGTGAAGGCGCGTTCTCCTTCTTTGCGAGCTGGTAGCGTTCCTCTAAGAAAGAGCGTTTCTATAGCCAACGCGCGCCTTTCGCTCTCTCTCTGTCTCTCTCTCTCGCTCACACAAGACAGCAGAGGCACGCGCCGGGTGGCACGCGCCGGGAGAGAGAGAGAGGCACGCTCGTCGGGATCGTTTCTTTATTACAACGACGGACACGACAGAAGCCTTGGATGGTAGAGGTACAAAGCTTCGCTTTAAAAGTAGATCCTTCGCAACCCAAGGAACAACTCTTCAAGAGCCCCGTGCCTCCTTGTTTTAGGGGCGAAGCTCCTTTAAGGTTTGGGTCTGTCCGTCCGTTGTAGCGCGTTACCTAGGAGCGCGCTACTAGGAACGCGCTACTACTTCGATGCACGCGCTACCAGCGCGCAAAGGAGGAGAACGCGCCCTCACCCGCGAGAGACAACGTTGACGCAGGCAGCGTCTTCTAGCGAGTTTCTTGACTGAAAAATACCGACTGCTCGCGCTGGAGAACCGTTCACCGGCCACCCATATAGTATATATATATAGGCACTGGATCTTGACTTGCAATGAAGTGCCGGTGGGAGATTTCACTTGTGCGTAGTTGAACCATGAGGATTCGTAGCGTGCGCGTTAACTAAATTAATCCGGAACTCGGCACGATCTACGATGAACCTCCGGAGCTTCGCCCACTCATCATCATTCACTCCGTGGATATGCTGTGAATTTTTTTATTGAATGTGAGTGAAAGAAACATTAATGGGAACGCTGCATGGCATGGCACTATGGCTCGCTAAGTTTATGCCAAGGGTGTTCTAAAAACGTTCTTCTGCACAAAGGCGAAAAAAGAAGGAGGAGGCACTGTTTCAAATTTGCGAACGCTGGAATCAAGAAGAGCAGGGAGTATCATATGACAGCGCCGTGTCCCAGCATGTCCGGAAACTCTTTTTTTTTGTACGCAAGGGAAACGCGGTACCGTGTGCTCTGAAGCAGATAAAAAGCTTTTCCTTGCCGGGAGCAACGATAAGCACGATTTATGTTCTGCTGCACGATAGCAAATTTACTTTGACGGCACTTCATTAAATGGCTGTCATAGCTGCCGAGGCCAGTATCGTACATTTAACACTAATGACAAGAAGAATCGTCCGGAAAGCAAAAGACCGCCGTAGAGGATGAATAACGGGGTGGGTGTAAAAGTTCCGTATCATAAATTCTCGTACGTTGAAGGGCCTGGACACGTCCACACGTCGAAACGTTGACAGGCAGGCAGCCTACACAGGCGGCAGCCGTGAAAGCCTCCTATCCCGTGTACGTACCCGAAGTGATGACTAGGGTATTTTTTGGATTACACGATGTAGGATTATGTAAACACCCTATACACCATTCTCCCTCTCTCTTCCAATAACTCGCCACAAAAATATGTGATATGTGTTGATATGTGCGCACTTTGGCTGTTTTCTTTTCATTTGCAGGTGGCATATGTCATACCTGCAGCGGCAGATTCGTGGTCGTGCCGTCCTGTTGTTGCGAAGCAACAGGTGCCGGATATTGATTCCCGCCTGCGCCTGTCACATTCGGTTTAGGCGGAACGCGAACACACCCGCGTAGTAATATCTGGGTAAACTTATACCGCACCTATCTACAAAGTTACGTTTTTTTCTTTCAGTCGTTGCTGACAGCAAGCTGTTTCCAGGGAAGCTGTTCTGTAACTGTATACCTAGTGGACATGTCTGCGTCTGCCGCACGTCATCAGGATATCAGACTTGATGCATGGTTTCCGAGATTCGAGGGACGAGTACCGAGTCTCCGGGGGCTGCGCTCGCCGCGTTGAAGCGCATATTCCGTTCCTGGCATTTGTGTAATGAGCTGTCGTCTGGAGCTGTGTGGCGTAAGAATTCAGTGATTGGATTACCCGAGAGCCGTCGGATGCCCTCGTGATCGGCCATGTTCTCGAGTTATAGACAATCAGCTGAATATGCACAATCCACTAGTTGGAGGGTTGCAGAATAGCTCCTCAAAAGAATTTATTATGGGCTCAGGTCACGCCGGATGAATCCTAGCGCCCGTGGTTGCCAACGTAATGAAACAAGGAGGAAACATGAGGAACGGGAGATCATGCGCAAGATTTTTATTCTTTTGATATTTTTGCATCACATCTCGCACTTTTTCTTCTTCCGTCGTTGCGTTCACCTTGGACGCCGCAGTCCCAGGTAGTCCACGTGAAGGGGGAAGGATATCTTGAGCGAACAATTTTGGGCGCCCTCGCTGGCGGTGCCGTAGGTACATTGACACCGTGCTACCAACTAACCTGCCACATGCTGGCATGTATCGATCTCCTAGCCATCAAGCTCCGTCAAGCTGTTTCCTAGCAGCTTTTAGCTTAAGGGCTCAGAAAGGGTATCTCCTGGTAGATAAAGGGAAGTAAGTTAAATCGAATATGGCAGTTATTTAATACTTAGACATGCGATTTTGTGCATTCGCCGACGGTATACTTAACGACATGCTGCTGCCTACCAGGTAACATCTCTTTAAAGGGCCGCTTATATGTTGTAGTCCTCCGAAGGGGCATTATTCTGTAGCTTGGGGCTAGAAAATATATTCAACCGTGCAGCGATGGCAGTTGTTTACTTATGCAGGCATGGAATTCGGTACATTCGCCGTCAAGTACATGCTACAGCCTACCGGGTAACATCTCTTTAGAGGTCTCCCTATATATTGTAGCTCTCTGAAGGGCGGTTATCCCATAGCTTGGGGAACGACAATATATTCACCCGTGCAGCGATGGACGTGGATGATGAATACGCACACTTTTCGGTATGTGATTGTCCAACACCCCCCCACCCCCCCTCTATTTTTTTAATCGTTTTGTTGCGCTGTCATGTTTCCCAAGCCTATACCATGGCATAAATGACACAATAAGAAATATTATTTTTGGAGACAAAATGCTCAAGACGTTGGTGAGGAGGAAGCCGAAGTTACGCGTCTCTTTGTATCATGATTAGGGAGTATTACATTAGGGAACGTGGTAGGTGCCGCCTAACACTCCCGAACTAAACGCACATAAATTCCCAGTTATGTTTTCCTTGTTCGTTTTCTCCTTGATGTGGATTGAAGTCCCGTCAAGGAGATGATCGACGTCGATGAAGCAGGAGGCAGGTTGGAGGTAATGAACTTAAAGGTATATTGCAGCAAATATTTACAGTCATATGTACATCTTGCCGAAGCACACTGATGATAACATAGACATCAACAGCGTCTTACTCTTCTACTTAACTTTTCTTAAGTTAGAGCCTAGAACACTGTTACTACATACAACGAACTTAGTCTCACTGTTCGACCACCGAGTGGTTACGGCCCAGACAGAAGTTGCATCGTACGGAGTCTTACTGATCGATCAGTTAAGTGATTACAGCCTAGACTGAAGGGAAACGAATCCCGTCCAGTCTTTAGTACCTTGCGGTAACAAAGAAGAAGGGGAGGTGGCCACTGCTGGTCCGCCTCAACCTTCTGTTATCCAATCTGTTTACCCTCAGATTAAGCCACTCCCTAGTGGGCTGTCCCTAATCTCGACAGCAGCGTCTTTGCAGTTTACACAGGCATTTTGGCATTCTTTCCCATTATGGCTCTCCCTCTCCTTATCCCACGCTCTCAGATATTCTCACAGTCGAAATATCGGTATCGTAGCAGCCCTGCGGCATTCGCGCCATCTCCCAGGCTCATCCAGTCGAACCCTGTCGTAAAGTGGGTTCCGGGGAACACTGCGTGTCTTCGCCTTTCCCGCAGCTCGGACCGTGCATTGCTGCGACTCAACCCTTCGTTCCAGTCGGCGAGCCAAAAGCGCATGCCGGTCGTTAAAGAATTGGTTGGGCCAAACGCATTGTCGCTTCGAGCGACGGCGCACTTCTCATGCATTATCCTCCTACGCGTCCGAGCTGCCATTCCCCGAAACGGCCACTGAGAAGACAAGTACGGTCGCGCAGCCGCGACCCCCCGGAGCGACCGCTGGGAGCATGACATGTTTGCCCGCCTCATCTTCCTCCGCGTTGGCCGATCTTCCTCCAGCCGGGTTCAGCGAAAGGGAAGGGCCTCGTACCAGGAACCCCTGGGGGCCAGCGTGGGAGACCAGCCGCTCAATGGGAGCAGTTTGCTTTCCATTGATAATTGCTGTCAAAGACCATGCAGAGAGAGAGCCGAGAAAGAAGCTTTGTATAGCGTACGGTGCTACGCCGTCCCTTCTGTACGATCGCCTTATGAGCGGCAACATAACATCCCCGATAGAGTGGACGACTGAACGGCCGCCTTCGTAGCTCAGCTTGTAGAGAGACCATCGGATTCGTTGTCCGAATAGGTCGTAGGTTCGGTCCCTGCATAAGGTACCACCCCCCCACCCCCCTCTATTTTTAATCGTTTTGTTGCGCTGTCATGTTTCCCAAGCCTATACCATGGCATAAATGACACAATAAGAAATATTATTTTTGGAGACAAAATGCTCAAGACGTTGGTGAGGAGGGAAGCCGAAGTTACGCGTCTCTTTGTATCATGATTAGGGAGTATTAACATTAGGGAACGTGGTAGGTGCCGCCTAACACTCCCGAACTAAACGCACATAAATTCCCAGTTATGTTTTCCTTGTTCGTTTTCTCCTTGATGTGGATTGAAGTCCCGTCAAGGAGATGATCGACGTCGATGAAGCAGGAGGCAGGTTGGAGGGTAATGAACTTAAAGGTTATTGCAGCAAATATTTACAGTCATATGTACATCTTGCCGAAGCACACTGATGATAACATAGACATCAACAGCGTCTTACTCTTCTACTTAACTTTCTTAAGTTAGAGCCTAGAACACTGTTACTACATACAACGAACTTAGTCTCACTGTTCGACCACCGAGTGGTTACGGCCCAGACAGAAGTTGCATCGTACGGAGTCTTACTGATCGATCAGTTAAGTGATTACAGCCTAGACTGAAGGGAAACGAATCCCGTCCAGTCTTTAGTACCTTGCGGTAACAAGAAGAAGGGGAGGTGGCCACTGCTGGTCCGCCTCAACCTTCTGTTATCCAATCTGTTTACCCTCAGATTAAGCACTCCCTAGTGGGCTGTCCCTAATCTCGACAGCAGCGTCTTTGCAGTTTACACAGGCATTTTGGCATTCTTTCCCATTATGGCTCTCCCTCTCCTTATCCCACGCTCTCAGATATTCTCACAGTCGAAATATCGGTATCGTAGCAGCCCTGCGGCATTCGCGCCATCTCCCAGGCTCATCCAGTCGAACCCTGTCGTAAAGTGGGTTCCGGGGAACACTGCGTGTCTTCGCCTTTCCCGCAGCTCGGACCGTGCATTGCTGCGACTCAACCCTTCGTTCCAGTCGGCGAGCCAAAAGCGCATGCCGGTCGTTAAAGAATTGGTTGGGCCAAACGCATTGTCGCTTCGAGCGACGGCGCACTTCTCATGCATTATCCTCCTACGCGTCCGAGCTGCCATTCCCCGAAACGGCCACTGAGAAGACAAGTACGGTCGCGCAGCCGCGACCCCCCGGAGCGACCGCTGGAGCATGACATGTTTGCCCGCTCATCTTCCTCCGCGTTGGCCGATCTTCCTCCAGCCGGGTTCAGCGAAAGGGAAGGGCCTCGTACCAGGAACCCCTGGGGGCCAGCGTGGGAGACCAGCCGCTCAATGGAGCAGTTGCTTTCCATTGATAATTGCTGTCAAAGACCATGCAGAGAGAGAGCCGAGAAAGAAGCTTGTATAGCGTCCGGTGCTACGCCGTCCCTTCTGTACGATCGCCTTATGAGCGGCAACATAACATCCCCGATAGAGTGGACGACTGAACGGCCGCCTTCCGTAGCTCAGCTTGTAGAGAGACCATCGGACTCGTTGTCCGAATGGGTCGTAGGTTCGGTCCCTGCATAAGGTAGGCGTGTTTTTTCGTCCGCTTCAGTTTCTTTCTATTTATTTCATAATTGCTATTCTACTGTTAAAAAAACATCATAATTGCCGCTATGCTTTTCTTGGCTTCATTAGGTGGTTTCTAACAAATAAACGAGCCCTTGAGCCATCCCCTTATTTCAATATATATATATATATACTATTATATATATTATATAATATATATATATCTATATATATATATATATATATATATATCTATATATATATATATATATATATATACAAGAAGTTCTTTCTGGCTATCAGGCTAAATATACGATCAGAAAGTCACAGTGACAAACATATTATTTCGGATTTGTTCTGACGTGTCGGCTGGTCTATATATATATATATATATATATATATATATGCGCGTTGTCATTTTGTTAGAGGGCATAGCGACCTTCAGGGACACATCAAGTTTCTTCCAACAGGAAAGTTTGCAGTGACGGTCTGCTGGACCGAGTACATTTCAGGTCGATGTTGCTACATCGGCCGCATCGCTACTAGCCGCCTGCGCTACGTAATTACATGTTTTATGACCACCGCTGCATCCATTTTCCCACATGTGTACGTGGGGAACGGGAAACGGGCAGTAACAATCACGGCGAAAAATATGTACAACCTCGACACGCCTGCGCGGCCGCCCCATACGCTTAGTCAAATTTGCCCATCTGTACCAACAAGACGCAGCAGCGAGGTGCCCGCTTCACAGCGAAGCGCAAAAAGACCAAATGGCCGTAACTGAGCGTTAACCTTGTGAGTTAATTATTGGTCTTCGCGCTTGTGTACGCGCGTCTAAAAATTCATGGCTGCAAAGGCGGCGCACTTAAACACGGCACGTGTAGTTTACAGCCCGTCTGCGCATCCTATAACGCCTTTTGTGAGCATCGAACCAGCCGTAAAAGGTCCACGTCCAAAGGCGAGCTATAGCGACGTTGAAAATGGCATTTGCCTGTCATAACGTCATTCCAACCGCAATTGCTGCGCGACAGCGCCAGTCATTTTTCGGGCATCGTTTGTAGCGCGTTCCTTTTGTTCTTCGATGCTTGTCGCGCAGTTCTGGCATGCGCCGAATCTGTTTCATCTCGTTCATCTCTCATTTCCTTATTTGGAGGAAGAAGAAAACTTTTTTTTTTTGTCAAGCAAGACAGACCATTTGTTTTTTTCGACCGGGAAAGTTACGTCAGCGCTTGCGATATAATGGTCCCGCTGGGCCCAAAAGCCGGCCAACCGAAAACGGCGCGAGCGATTGTCGGGTTGCCGAATCGTGACCTTAGCCTCGTGCTTGAATGCATGCCGAGGCGGTGGAACTTTCTTTCTTTCTTTTTTCTTTTCTCCTTGTTATTTGGCTCTTGCCCACTACGGGGGATTGGCCATGAAGCCGGCGGTTAATATAAAAAAGGAAAAAAAAAAAGTGAGCTAAAACAAAGGAAGAGTAAGGAATCGGTAATGTAAGGAAGAATGAAATGTTAGAGTGATAGACTATTTATAATACTAATGAACCATAATAAATAATTTGAGGTTTAATAAACTAGTGGCGGCAATTTCGAGGTACGAAGTTTTGGTAGGAAAGATGATTAGCAACGAATTCTTCTTGTGTCACGAAGGAAATTGCACATGGCTAAGCAGACGTTCCTGTTGCTGTAACCTAGTGAGGACGCTCCAAAGGAAAGAATGTTCTGAGAATTCAGGGGAATGTTTAAATCCTGAATAAAATTTCGAAATGCCTTTTCCTCTGACTACTATAGCGCTGACAGGTAATTAAGAAGTGATCAATGTTTTCAGGCTCTTCGACAATAACAGCATAGCGGAGATGGCACCAGACCAGACCTGTGTAAATAAAAGTTCAATGGAGGGATACGACAGCGAAATTTTGTTATTGCCACTTCCAGTTTACGAGAGGGGCACCACTTATTATTCCAAACAAAAGAAAGATGCCCATATTCTTCAATAGGTAACTTCATTTTTAAAGAATCTTGAAGTAAGGAGTACTTACGGTATCTAGACAAAGTAACAAAGGCAGTAGTAGGCACCACGTGCATTACCGGCCCATCTAGGGACCACCGCGCGAGAACATCAGCCATCTCGTTTATAAATATGCCACGATGGCCTGGCACCCACACCAATCGTATTTCACGCAAGTGGGGAGGAATTAATGAAGTGAATGCGTTTAGAGCAGAACACTTGGAAGGAGAAGCTGAAGCGAGTGATGTGCATACCGAAAGCGAATCAGTCACTATAACAACTGCCGAATTTTGTGCAGGAAGTTTGAGAATGGCTAAAAGAATGGCTAAGAGCTCTGCTTCGAATATGGGTGTATAATCCGGGAGACGCAAGGTATATGACCAAGACAAAGTCTCTGAAAAAATGCCCACTCCCGCTTTCTCCTCACGCATGGATGCATCCGTCGCAATTACGTTATCAATTCCCAATTGACATAAATGATCTTCTAATAAGCCTATTAAGTATCTGGAAGGTAAGAAGTTTGGCATTAGAAGGGAATATCATATCCAATTCAATTTTAGCATTGGCCAATGGTTTATCCGTTGAGACGATATCGCGAATGTTAATATCTAAAGCCTCTAGTTGATTCTGCACAAACAAAACTTGAGGTTTGTATATGCGAGACCAAGGCTCATCAAAAAATGTTAGCGCTTCAGTACAGAACACGAAGTGTGATCGCCTCTGTGAAGACGCATAAATTTGTAAATATGTTTTGACAGTGAGGATACGGAATCTGCAAACTAACGTGGGTATTCGGGCTTCTTGGTACAGAACATGATTTGCAGTAAATTTTGGCACCTTGAGACAACTCCGAAGAGCCTCTCGCTCTAAAAGAACCAAAGGATTAATCTTGTATGCCGGACCACCAGAGTATAAAATACAACCAAATTCTAGAATCGGACGAACATACATACGGTATATCATAAGAAGAGTGTCTCTGCGTAACCCAGAGGGGTGCTGGCCAAGTCTGCGTATCATCCCAACAGCGCGAGTAGCCTTACATTTAATGTGCTCAATGTGGTCGCGCCAACTCAGTTTATGATCGTAAAACACACCTAAATACTTCACGCACTCTGCTTGGGGAATTATTTCCTGGCGATACTGAAGAGAAATGCTTACTGGATCATTCAAAGGAAAAACAATAACAGAACTTTTACTAACATTTAAAGTCATGCTAATTTCATTAAACCATAACTCTAGTCTTCCTAAATAAGCTTGTAAGATTGTATGCAGTGAGTGAATATCACCAGCAGAAGCAAAGAACGCAATGTCGTCTGCATAAACATACACTTGAATGTTATTGTGCAACGGTACTGAGCTTAACAGAACGTTAAATAATACAGGAGATAAAACAGAACCTTGAGGGACTCCTCTGGACTGATTATATTTCGGTGAGGCTAATCCACGCTGGGAACAATAAAACTTTCTATCCTTAAAAAACTCATACAACCAGTTAATAATATAGCGCGGGAAATTCAAGCTTTTTAATGAATTGAGAAGGATGACATGCTCTACACTGTCGTATGCCTTAGCTAAATCTAGAGTTACTAGTGCTGCATATTGTCGCCTGTGACGAGCAAGCTTAATTCGTCCCTCTAAATCTACATGTGCATACCATATAGAATACCCAGGTCTAAAGCCAATTTGACATGGGCTCAATATTGAGTGGTCTGCCAAAAATTTCATGATTCTAATGTAGAGCACTCTTTCAATTAATTTTATAACATGCGAAGTTAGTGCGATAGGTCTAACATTATCAATATGCATATCTACTCCTCGTTTTTTAAGCAGCGGGATAATTTTCGCAAGTCTCCAATCTGGAGGAATCCAACCTTTTTCGAGTGAGTAGTTGACGAGATTTAGGAGGTCCTGAGGAGACACATCAAACAAAATTTTTAGCATGCCTGTCGTAATGCCGTCTGGACCTGGAGCCGAATTGGGGAGCGACTGAACTGCGCGCGCAAGTTCTTCTATAGACACCTTCACAAAATCGTCTACACATACAGGTTTGCGGAATACTGTTTGTATTTGAGTGGTAAAGCGCCTTCCTAATCCCAATGCAATCTCATCTAATACAGCAGACAGTTCTTTTGGAGCTAAAACAACTGATTCTATGGTTACGGGTGCAGAAATAGCCTTACGAAATCGAAGAAATCTGAAAAGAGCTTTCTTGTTTCCACTTTGTGAGAGAAAGCTATATCGGTTTTCGTCATGAGTAGCTTTCGCTATGGAAACAGTTCTTTTAAACATGGCTGAGGCATACTTGTAGTTACTCCAATTAGTAGGGCACTGGTTAACAAGGAGTTTTTTCCATGCAGCTTTTCTGCGCCTGTATTCTCGTTCGCAATCAGAGTCCCACCAGGCACTTATAGGCTTACTTTTCGCCGAGGATACAGTGAACTGTGCTTTTCTCATAGAGCATTTTAGAACACCACAAAGACTCATCGCTTTAATGTCATTTCCAGAACTGGTCAGTGAAGATAAGCTTGAATGTAGACTTTTTTTAAATTTTGAGTAGTCAACAAAAGTCACTGTCTGAGTATCTAAAGAAATCACTGGATTATTAACTTCCATCAATATTGGGCGGTGATCACTATTCGTTGCAGTATCAACAACAGCCCAAGAAGAGATGCGCAAGCTTGAGCTGGCGAATGTTAAATCCAAAACTGATCTTGTGTTGCATCGTACAAAAGTGGCTACTTTAGAGTTAAGACATATATAATTGTTCGTACACATCCAATTCCACAACAATTTACCCGACGAATCAGTGCGGTAACCCCAACAAACATGATGCGAATTAAAGTCACCTGCAAAGAGAGAGTTTGCTCTACAGAAGCTCTGAACGATGTCCAGAGTACCTTGCTCTTGTACGCCAGATGGAAAGTAGCTGTTGACAATGCTGAGAGGAGCACAACCTGGGAGAGCTAGTTCAAGTACTGAAATTTCGTGATCACTTGATATTGCCTGATAAACCAGTTTCGCTCTATGACAAAATTTTGTTGATATAAAAGATGCCAATCCTCCACCTCGTGTATTCCTGTCCAAACGAAAACATTTATAGTTTGGTAATTGAAAATTTTGACCCGATGCTAACCAAGTCTCTTGCAATAAAACGATGTCGGGAGACTGTTGAGATATAAGGTAAAGTAAATCGGTGGTTGCAGAAAGTATAGATCGGCAGTTCCACTGAAGAACCCTAAGGAGCCCTATTTTGCTGACAAGCGAGCAGCCGCAACTGCTTGATCCAAAATACTATCTTTTAAAAAATCAGTTCTGGTCAAGGGCTCTTTTACACATTTTTTGGTTTTAGCATTAGAGGAATTCAGATGTTTGTTAGTAGGTGATCTGGTGCGTTTAAGAATTCGAGCGTCCATGTCTACATCCTGAATATCTTGTAAACCTGAATCAGACAAGCAATCTTGACCAGTGTTTTGAGAATTAGAAGGCCGTAACTCATTATTGCTAGGAGCGTCTGATTGGGACCCAGATGAAGAATTATATAAGCTAAAAGGATTCTGAAAGCTCTTAGCGAACTGCTCCGAAATGCCAGCCAACTGCGAGGATATGACTTGGGCCAATGTCTCCGAGACAGTCAGAAGAAGTTTTTCGAGAGATTTTTCCACTGCTTTTTCGACGATGGTCGAAATGGACTGAGCAACTGATGCATCCATAGCGAGAGGCGAACGGGCTGTAATTCCGGCATATCCATGCATCCTGCTCTGAACTTCAGTTAGGGCGTCTCGGCGCGAACATCGCCTTCTCTCAATGATTTCAATAACCTGCAGTTCTTTAGACCGAGCAGGACAATCGGTGTGATCAGCTGAGCAACTGGCTTGGCATAGGCAACAGGACTGATTATCAGACTTACAAACCTCAGCACTATGATCAGCTCCACAGACACGGCACCGAACATTAGATCGACAACCGTTTGCGCTATGTCCATACCGCCAGCATTTGCCACACTGTAGAGGGCGTGGGGCAAGGGGTTCTACCTTGTAGATTAGCGGCCATGCTTTAATCTCCGAGGGACGAGATGTGCCTGCAAATGTGGCAATAATTGTCTCGGTTGGGATTTTGACATTATTAACTTGCCTGTTACAGCGGTACACAGACACAACTCCTGCTTCAGCGAAAATCTCCAAGACTTCCGCCGGACTTAGGCTGACATCTACACCTCGAACTAGGCCTTTACAACAAGCAAGGTGGGGAGGGATGAAGCAGCTCACCGGATGAGTGGCAAAGGAAGTACATTTTAGAAGGTCTCGGATACAGGCCTGGTCTGGTGAGCAGCAGAGAATCCCGCCGCGTCCAAACTGACGAACTTCGGTTATCTGAAGAAAGTGTGGGGTAACCGTGCGAAGCTCTGACTGAATGGCCTTAGGGTTCTTCATACGAATGGCCCCACCATCCGTCGGCACCAAAGCAACAGGAACGCTGCTGATTCCACTGCGCAGAAATAGCTCCAAGGGTACATCCTGAGAGGGAATAGAAGCAGACCAGAGGGCAGCCCTCTGGCCTGGAGATGAGACAGACATCTAAAGAAGGTAAAAGTTACACTTGAATGCGCAGATAACCTAACACGTTAAATAAATAAGACAAAATAAAAAGTAACCGCCGGCAACAAAGCAAAAGCCCCGAGAGAGACTTCACCAAAGCAAGAAGGCCGGGAGAGGCGTTCGAAGCTTGCCACGCAGACGCCTTCTTTTTTGTCGTCCCTGACTTTCCAAATCGCGCTGACTGTGGTTCTCAGTCGTCTTTCTTTACTTCACTCCTTCGGAAGAGGGCCTACCCTTGGCCTTATTTACAGTGAAGCTTGCGTTTCCGCCTACGGTGGAGTAAAGTACTTGTTGAATATTTATCGGGGATGCGAACCTAGATGACCGGCTGCATCACTGCTACTCTGCGTGCTGAAAACAGCTCTATAGTGGCTACTCCCAAGATCATCCCTCCAAAGAAAGAGAGAGGTGAAAGCCTTTACCAGGCTGATACAAAAACGGGTAGCCAAAGAAAGAAACGAGATAGGCGAGGCCCTGGCGTGAGGTTTCTTGAGGCGTGAATCGCAGCCATCTTGGTGGGGCGCGCTTCTTTCAAAGCACGTGCTGAAAGCTGCATGTCATAGATGTTATATCGGAGCTTATGTTTAACATAGGAGAGGCACAAGTAATCAGGATAATTCATGAAAATATATTAAATGGAGGTAGGAGAGTGCAGCGTTATATATGCGCGTATGAGCAACATGTGAAAAAGAAAGAAAGAAGAAAGAAAGGAAGAAAGAAGGAAAGAAAGAAAGAAAGAAAGAAAGAAGGAAAGAAAGAAAGAAAGAAAGAAAGAAAGAAAGAAAGAAAGAAAGAAAGAAAGAAAGAAAGAAAGAAAGAAAGAAAGAAGCTAGATGCTAGTGCCACTCAAGTCGCTTAGGGAAGGGCTCAAGGGCTCGTTCTTTATTTGTTAGAAACAACTTAATGAGCAAACAGACAATGAACAGAGGCTTCATTGTCTGTTTGCTCATTAAGTTGTTTCTAACAAGTCGCTTAAGGGAACAGAACATTGATTCACCTAAGAATTCTCTGTTTTTCGGTGAGCCGCTGACAGGGAACATTGCTGACGCGCATTAAAGCAATGCCTGCTGACACCTTTGGAAAGGTTTTGATTAAGAAGACCGTGAGACTTCGTCTTTCCGCGCACTGCAGTTGAAAAAGGCGGCGAAAACACGTGTTGCGATTACATGAAATAGATAATGTGCTGTTTGCTGGCTCCCTGACTGTCGCTCTCGTACCTCATAGACTCGACACAAATTTCAAGGTGACACACGAACTTTCCTTGTGTCATGAACGGTATATGCTGTGAGAAAAAGCGAAGGTTAAAACTATTTTCCCATTTTTCGGACGGTCGGACGAACGAAGGCTTCTACAGGTCCGGTTGTTATGGAAATGTGTATACACATGTATCTAGAAATCTCTGCAGTGCTTACAGAAAAGAATGAGTTCCATGTTCATATTACTTTTTTCAAAACAGGAGAATCTCCGGGTCCTGTCCTATATAGACCTTCCTTCCCCTATGACTATGGGCAATAAAAACAAAAGAAGAAGGAATAATACAACGCTCCATGTATTTTCCCTGTCACACACCTTTGAAGTAGCCATATCTTCGCACACAGAGCCAGTCTGACATAGCGTCACTAAGGCACCGAGTCTTGTAGTTACAATTCGAGACTGTACATCCGTTGGGCATCATCATCGTCCCTTGTCTAAGTGCTAGAGTTTTGACGGGTTCTGGGTGCCATGCTTGGCTGGAGCAGCACACGCACGAGCGTTTTTCAAGCGTTAGAGAACGTTGTTATAAGCTTCCCAAGGGATGGTAACCCAAAAGCTCTGCCTTTTCTGGCATGGTTTCCCTTACAAAAATGCCATATATATGGCGATATCAGGAATTGGGCAAATGTGGCTATATATGGCATGTGCCGTATGTAGTCGTATTTGCCCAAATCGTTTTAGAAACATATGTGGCAATGAAAGACACACACGAGGAATGTCATGTAAGACTCTGATGCATATTGGGCAAATACGGACACGTAAGGACACGTTCCATATATTGCCAGATATGCATATATGGCCACATATGTATATCTGGCTATATATGGCACGTGTCCCTGCGTGTCCGTATTTGCCTAATATGCATCAGAGTCTTACATGACATTCCTCGTGTGTGTCTTTCATTGCCACATATGTTTCTAAAACGATTTGGGCAAATACGACTACATACGGCACATGCCATATATAGCCACATTTGCCCAATTTCTGATATGGCCACATATAGCATTTTTGTAAGGGTTCACAGCGCTCTTATGTTCGGCGAATGGTTTCGTAAGTAGACGGGGTCGCAACACTTTTGGGCTTCCATTTAATATTCTGTGCTAAACGCGCACTCGCCGTCAGCTAGGGTGTCGGCGAGGGAAGCTTGAGGTCGCGGGATGGAATCGAGGCCATGGCGGCAACATTTTAGTATGGGCGAAATGCACAACACACACACACACACACACACACGCGCGCGCGCTTAGGTGCACGTAATGAACACCAGGTGGCCATAGTTACTGCGAAGCCCTCCATTAGAGGGCGTCTCATAACTACATCACGGTTTTGTCGAGTAATAACATATGACTTATTAGTATTCTGCGTCAACGCCTGCATGTGACGCTCATAGTTGTAAAGAAGCTGCCTTCTCACTGGAATGCAACTCATCCTGTACAGGTGCGACACAAAGCAGAGAGCGGTGGCGGGTAAGGGCGAAAGAAAGAAGCTAATGGTACGTAAATGTGACGTCTAAAATAATATAGATGAAGGTCGGTGATAGAGTAACGCAATGACAGAGACAAAAGCGCACGCATGGCAGCGATAAAGCTGATACACACAAGTGAAACTAGGCCGCGAAACAGGAGAACAAAATATTCCTACAGCATCTGATTCATCCACTACATACCGATCACGTCGAGCGGGAATTTTCGCTGTTTTGAGGCATTTTGCGTGCGTACAACAAGATACAGATAACAAACAAAAGAGTGCCTGCGGTCGGTTTGGTCTCGCGGCGCGTGTTCTTTGGATGGTCAACTCTCTCTCGCTGTACCTAAGAAGGGGGACTACGAACTCGCGAAACCAAAGAAGCAGGGGGAGAATCTGGGCTAAGCGTTTTCCTTTTATGGGTATTGTTCCGTTATATTATCGTCGTGCGCGCGTGGTTGGACATCGCCCGTGCGCGGGCACGCACAAACACGGCGGCATTTGCCGCGGTGGCTGCCGCCCATTCGCGTGTCTTCTTCGTGGCGCCGTGACGGTGCCTTGCTTGCTCACATCGGGAGAGTACCTATAAAAGATAGAAAGAAGAAATCAACGTTATCCAACGAGAATTGTTCTTTAGTGCCGTGGTGAGAATGGAGAGCAGATGCATATGCGTAAAGAGAGGGGGGGAGAAACTGAGGAAGGGTGAGAAGGGGGAGGGTGCAGTACGTGAAGGACCAGAAAGCAACCAAGCCTTGAGGTGCAACGCGAACTCTGTACGCACGCTGCGCCCATGACGCCACTATGACCATCACTGCGCGAGCAACAAGAGCAGAAAAAGGCGAGAGCGATAGCTCCACGCTACCTGTAGGAGCGCTTTCCTTTCGGCACGCCTTCTGGCGTGCCCGCCGGTGTGTCGGACCCTGCGCGTTATCGAGAATGAGCGCGAGCGTGTGTGTGCGTCCGGGCGCGCTCGTATACTTTGCGTGCGTGAGCGCGTGTATATGTGCGAGTGCGCGGGGAGAACGACGGCGTCCAGCTGGCCGGCCTGCCTAGGGTCCGAGGAGAGCCCCTTTAACGTTGGTGCACGCGTGTTTATATGGACGCCCGCGGATGATCGTTCGTTGCTCTACTGCTCCACGTTTGGGTTCTACGCACTCTAAGTCTGTACGTCGGTGAGGACAGCGTCGTTGGCCCAGTTGCTGGCGCCGAGGTGCGCGAGCGCATAGAAGGGCGGGGCGAACTCGATTCTATACGCTTCGGGGTGCCGCGCGTTGTGTGCAGCGCGATCCGGCGTGGAAATTTTGGGACATGAGAGCGATCGTACATGAAAAGGAAAATTAGCATCCACCTGTTTTGTAGCACAAGGCTACAAGGAAAACCATACGGATTCCTCAGAAATGAAATCTTCCTAGTTGCCGAAAAATTCGTCGTGGTCTGGGGTTCGAACCCGGGACCAACGCCTGTCCGGGGCGCTCGCTCTGCCAATTGAGCTAACCAGGAGGCTAGCGATTGACAGCGCGAGGGCGAATCCATCGACAACGCGAAGCACAAGGACATGAATATGGTCACATTTTTATTATACGATCACATTTCTTGTCATAATAGGGGACATATAGTTATAGCTGTCGTAGGCTCATACACATAAAGTGGGGCTTCGGGATGTAAGTTTCGTTATAGTCTCTAAAGACACCTCTATTAGATTTAGCTTCGTTCCGAAGAGATGAATCTTCTTCGTGATAGACTTAGCTTATCTGATAAAGAAAATATTATGAGTTTTGTTCCATGCCCCAAACCGGTGTATACGCGATGAAATGCATTGCGATCGGTCGAAGTTTATGAGTTCTCCAGAATGGCGACAACTAGTAGTCGTTCACAAGTCGTCGTCTTTTTCTCCGTAACAGCCTCTGCGTTAGCTATCTTGGTGACGGGTTTCCATGTTGGCCAGTCTCTTGAACATCTTTTGAGATCTGGTTCAGAGCGCGTCAGCGCAGCGCTTCCTGCACGTCACGACAGGCGAAAAGACCAGTGCGGCTGGCAACCTGAGCGTTTCTCTTTGAGAAGCCAACTGTTCTAACGTAGACAAACAGGAAATGCGGTAGGGATTCACTCGCTAAACGCATAGCTCACATGACAAGTACGTCTTGATCTGGGCTCACGGAGACAGGACAATGCGTCACTCCCAATACAAGCCTAATGAGAAACGGATGACGTTCTGTGCACTGGCAACGCCGCAGTGCTTAGCGTGCTTCAGAAGAAAAGAGAGAGTGAAACCTATGCAAAGGCAATGAATGTTAACCTGCATATATGCGTCCGGCTGTCAGCTGTTACCAGCGAAAACAATGCCATCCAAGTCAAGAGGAAACGGTACGTTTCTCGACAAAAACAAGCTGCAAGCGTACAGACGTCTCTTCAGTTCCGCATTGACTGTAGCGTTCAGTGCTAAGCGGGCATAAATTTCGCTTGGATTATGCCGCAGTGCAGTCGCGTGGTCACGGTACCACCGAGCCGCTTTCCGCTAATTACGCAAGCACTTTCCGATTAGTGCGCGTCACCATTTAGGGGGCACGCAGTGAGCCACGTGGTCGACCCAGAATCTGCGTGCGAAGACGACCGAGTTGGAATCGCAAGAGCAAAGGAGCAGCGGTATTTCGGAAACGTGATCGCATACCCGCACACTGCGATGCAGCAAAAGTGATCGCCAACGCGGCGTCCCAGCACGCTGCACGTAACTGACGTCAACGAGCCGGACGATGGATGATGCGCGTGTCCGTGCTCTTGTCGGAATGGTGCCGCGCGCACGTAACGCGCGATGCACGCACACTCGCGATGGTCGCCCAGGCACAACATGTTGCAGCGATCATTGTGCAACCGACCGCGCCGCCAGCGTTGCCTGCAGTGAAACGCTCGGCCTTGTCTCTCGTGTGTCATCCGCGTTCTTCGTTCCGGCTTTTGTTTCTGCGCCAAGAAATCCTCCACCCAGAAAGTTCAGGGATGAGCGATATAGAAAAAAAATTGCACCTGTTCGTCTAGCGAGTTTTTTTTCTTTTTTTTTAACAGACGAGATGCGTCTGGCTTCGTGAATACGAAGTATGTGTGCAAGGTTTCAGCTCGTGTTTGCTTCATCAAGAAACCGAGGAATTTACTCCATATGTGACAAGGAGGAACTGTACTTAAGATTATTTGATAGGAACACATAGATACGCACGCACACACACACACACACACACACACACACACACACACACACACACACACACACACACACACACACACACACACACACACACACACACACACACACACACACACACACACACACACACACACACACACACACACACACGAAGAAAAATAAGGAGAGGTCAAGCTGAAAACTTGAATCGACAGGCGCACAACGCTTGCCAACTATTTGGGCGAATAGAGGGGACGATAAGAGAAAAGGATAGGAGATGAGAGCAACAGAGGAAGACGCAAAATGAAGTAAATACAATAGATGGAAAGACCAGACAATTTTTAGACTTGCCCATTACCCTGAATATGCTGGGGAACGTGGTCGAATGGAATAGATGATAGAAGGAGACGCTGTCAAAAACAGAGAAAGAGGAAGACGTGACAGACATGTTTGTGACGTTTTGTTGCATGATATGAATGCGGTGTAGCATACTCTAGACTGTCGAAACTCTGTCTCTCTGTCCGTGTGTCCGTAAGGCTGCATCATACACGATCGAACTTAACTACTTTACAGGAAAGAAAATGACAGAGCGGCGCACTATCACTCCCTACCTCCAACGACATTCGGCTAAGTGCGGCATGTAACACTTTGTTTTTAAAATCCCTATCTGAGAACTGTGGTACGGGCGCGTTCGTTTTCTGAAAGCCGATTCTCAACAAAAAGCGCCGCCATGGTGGTCTGTAGCGGTTACAACACTCGGCTGCTGATCCGAAGGTTGCGGTGTCGAACACTGGCCGCGGCAACTGCATTTCGATGGAGGCGAAGCGCTGAGGCACGTGTGCTTGCAATAAATGCAATAAAGCCCTTGCAATAAATGCCTGTGCAGATTTTGCCATCGACACACGTGTTCGTTCGTCTAATCACTGATGCGTAAAAATAAAAATAAATAAAATTAAAACGAAACGACTACTCGTTGAACTTTTATGTGACGTTATAAAGGATGTTTGTTAATATCTGGATCCCTTCGCGACCAGAATTGCAGTCGATACTCGTAATAATTATTCTACTTGCGTTCCCTCTGTACATTGAAGGAAGGGAACACCTTAGGCTTGCATTCAACTAGGAGTCCATTAATCAACTGCTAGTCGTATTTTTCTTTGAAAGTATAGATTTGGGCTTGTGTATTTTGAACATCGCTATTCCGATCGAAAACTGTGGTGTTTGAGAAGAAGGTGTATGAGCGGGCGTGGTCAACATAATAAATTTCTGAGTACTACCGAAGCGGACAAAAATGAATGACGACGCGAAGTTTCATCACCTTGTTTAAATTCTCGTGCGCACTTTTCAAGGGGCGAACGGTGCGTAATAAGCACTTTGCAGATATTGAAGACCTTTAGACAGACAGCGGAGGTTATTGTAATAAAAACTAAGGCAATCAATACTCAAGAGAAAATTCGGTTTCTTGAAGGCATCATTTTTTTTTTTTGTAAAAATTGCATTATATACATTGTGGGCGTTCTGTACAACGTCTACATGACTCTCAAGCAGAGATAAAGAAAATATACACGGAACAGCATGCTCGAGAAAGTACCAAGCGAAACAAAGGAATTGTTTTTTGGGCCCAGAAAGGTTTGATGGGAATGCGTTTACATGCATGCTTACCTGCGGCATGCACTCTGTGTTGTGTGGGCAACTCTCGGTAAACTTGCATCGGTAATTAAAATTTTTATTTTGGTGCTTCCTGACCACGAAGCAACAGTTTTCCGGGCGTTCTTTCTGTGGTCAGGAAATATTAGCGAAACTTATCAATATTCTGCGTAACCTGTTCTTCATCAAGCAGCTCTTTTTTTTTTCTATTAACGTATTCGTGAAATCGGAGTGAACAAAATATCTGTTTCTAACTGGGGATTTTACAGCGAAGCCCTTTATCTGGAGCCTGTCCCGTAGTCATTGGCGTTCGGTAAAATGGAATGGGGTAGCGTACCTGGCGGGAGAGGGAAAGAAAGAAAGATCGCAAGAAACAAAGAAAGAAATATGGCATCAAGAAACAAAATTTATTGCCGGTGCTGGGCTTCAAACCAGATAACCCAGGCTCCGAAGTCAAGTTCGTTAACCACGTCACTGCACACTACACTTGCGAGGTGTGAGTATTTGCGAACCTCTGAACGGCTTGCATTTTCTTTAGTTTGGCCACCGACTTATGGTGGTCGTGTGTGTCTTTGGTGTATGCGGAGCTTTCGGTTGGTGGTTAGGGTAATGCGAAATCCTGAGGAATAAGTTGCTCACCGCGCGCGTCAGCGGGTATTGGCTCGTGAAAGAGCTGGTCGTCGTAGGGCCGACGCCGAGGTGCGCGCCAGAGATACCGAACTTAAACGACAGCTCCAGATGGTCCGAGCCCGAGTTGAAACAGAAGATTTAAAATATACAGTGCTTGCGAAGTTGTCACTTGCATTTCGCTCGCAATTTAAGGCACTTAAGTAAACATTAAGTTAGCCTTTGCAAATTCTTTCTTGGCTTTCAGTGGCACTTTGTCGAGTACGTGTCATTTCGTTATTTACAGCTTTCTTCGCTATATTATGTTTTACATCTGCGTAGGTACGCGTGTGTAATTCAGCACTAGGCTTGCACGTAACCCTAAATATAAACCTTATAGTGTGTGTATTTCTTAGATCATATTTGTTCGCCTCATTCACTCACTAAGAAATTTCACAAGCAGTGTCGCGTTTGTGTGCGTGTGTGCTTTTGTTTCTCTCTTCTTCTTTTTTCTTGTCATGTCTCCTTTCTGCTGTCTTTCATTCCCCTTACCCCTTTTCCCCTGCACAGGGTAGCCAGCCGGTCTCAGCACTGGCTAACATCCCTGTCTTTCCTCCTTTCCTCTTCCTTCCTTCCTTCCTTCACAGGCTTATTAAAAGCCTTTCAAGAAATGGTAACTTCATGCTAATTCATTCATAAATCGTCCATGTATTTCCCTCTGTATAAAGCGAGCTTCTCTGTACTTCTGTCCCAATGGAAGTGAGCGATTCACGGAGTAACCAGAGCAAAGAAGTAACAGCGCAAAGGAACACAGACGACGAAGAAACGAAGACCACAGGACAAGCGCTGACTGCCAACTGAATGTTTATTGCGTGAAGACCAGCCTATTTATACATTCTCAGAAGAACATGCGCACATCAAAACACTCACAATCACAAATACAATCGTTCTTTTATGAAGTCTATCTCCTTCTGTGATAGTACAAGTGAGGGCGAACTAACACAATTATCTCCTTCTTGGTTGATATAGAACGCCTCTAAAATTTCTCTTTCTTTCTTACATTTTTCTTTACCAATAAATTTTGTTTTTTTAAACATGGGAACGCATGTGCACTTCTTACAATGGTCAACTAAATGGCTACCATATCCATTTCTTACATTATTTGCGTGTCGACGTGCGCGATCATTAAAGCATTGTCCTGACACGCAAATAATGTAAGAAATGGATATGGTAGCCATTTAGTTGACCATTGTAAGAAGTGCACATGCGTTCCCATGTTTAAAAAAACAAAATTTATTGGTAAAGAAAAATGTAAGAAAGAGAAATTTTAGAGGCGTTCTATATCAACCAAGAAGGAGATAATTGTGTTAGTTCGCCCTCACTTGTACTATCACAGAAGGAGATAGACTTCATAAAAGAACGATTGTATTTGTGATTGTGAGTGTTTTGATGTGCGCGTGTTCTTCTGAGAATGTATAAATAGGCTGGTCTTCACGCAATAAACATTCAGTTGGCAGTCAGCGCTTGTCCTGTGGTCTTCGTTTCTTCGTCGTCTGTGTTCCTTTGCGCTGTTACTTCTTTGCTCTGGATATGCACCAACTAGCCCTCATCAAGTTGTTGCTGATTCACGGAGTTATCCATGCCCGCCACCGTTGCACCAGTTGTTATGGAGCTTGGCTGCTGACCCCAAAGAGGCGGTTCGATGCCGGATTCGGGACGATCGCACCTGGGTGGAAGCGAAATGCTAGAGACCAGTGTATGCTGCGCGATGTCAGCGCATGTAAAAGAACTCCAGGCGGTCGATATTTCCATACGGCGTGCCTCAATATCATAGCGTGCGTTCGGCACGTGAAATCTCAGTAATCGTTACAATGACGGAGTTATCCATAAAAATGCACATTCAGCGGAGGCGCCGATCTGGTGAAGCGCTGTCCTAACGGTGGCCATTCTCCTTTTAAAACGGCAACCCTCGGGCTCTGCTCCTTATATGCTTACATCAATATCAACAGCACGCGGAAGTTATAAAAAAGGGAACACAGCCGTAAGTGTCACTCACACGAGTGGACATGTCACCCGAGGTGCAATATCGGTAAGTTGCTTGTTTAGGAGCGAGTGAGAGACAGAGAAAGAGAGAGAAAGCACGCGATTCCAAAATTTCTTAAGAGAGAAGGGCACTTGATCGAGACCGCTATTTTCTGCGACGCAGCTCTTCGGGCTTTATTTCGACGGAACCAGCAAACCAGCAATCAGGCTTACGTATACCACGCGTGTTAGACGCCGTTAGTCTCGCTTGTCATGGGAACCCGGGTTTTTCTTCCTTTTTCTTTTCTCTTTTGAATTTTCTTCTGCGCGGTTCGAGTAAACTGAGGCTGCTCGTTGCAAGACATTTCAACCGCGAATCCAGGAAAACACACCGCACTCTGTGTCACTGCAGGCTTTCGTATAAAGCGTCGCCGCGGAGGCCAGCAGCGGCCGTGTAGCAGTATTTGGAAGCGGAAGTAGCCGCCGCTTGACTAAAAACCCGCGTGCGGCAACGCTTCATTGGCCGCAGAGCCTGTAGCCACTGTCATTTTTTTTTCCCTCGCTTTCAATCTTCCATCGATTTTTTTTTTTTTTCAGTTATTGTGTTGTTCGCTTCAGGCAGAACACGCTGGTTGAGAGCGGCAAGGCGTGGATGAGTGATCGCGCTGCCCCCTCCTTAGTGCAGTCCGCGACTGCGGGTGTAGTACGTACACACACAGAGGCACAGACGTCGTGTGGGCGTTAAAGGAATAATCACGAAGCGCGCCGACGTGCCGTCGAAAGCATCGACCATCCGACCTTCGCGGAAGCGCGTTCTAGGCGATGAGTGAACGCTGTCGCTTGCGGTGAGCCGTGACACCGGGGCTCGCTTGTTTCTCTGTGGTTCTCATTTGCGACGCGGAGTTCGACAGACGACGTCTTCTTCCGGTTCCGCTCGCACCTTCCTTTGTTCGACGCCGGCGTGTGTCGGTGTTGATGGAGTGGCACGAAGCGATGGCCGCGTTTTGCTCTCAGAGGTAATAGCAGGCAGATTAATTCATGGAAGTCAGTCAGCCTGCTTGCACATGTAATGATCAGCGCATAGCTATAATAAAGCCTTTTTTCTATAAGGACAACCCTATTCTAGGCTCAAGAGAAATGAAATAGTAACGAAACACAACTTAATGGTACTGTCTCAGAGAAGGGTGCAAGGCTGTGAGTAAGGGAGCGTCGACGAGATCTTTGCACGTTTTGAAGGTCGAGGACGTTCGGCAGTTCAAAATAAGAATTCCTCTGCAGTCGTTGTACGTCGGACGCGCATCGTTAGAAACCTCGGGACGCCTGCAACGGGCCTCCCATAGTCGTGTGCAATTGCCTGAAATCGCTTACACTTTTTCTAAACACATCAAGAAAGCCAGTCATTCGTTGCGCTGTTCGATAAATACACATCCCACAAAATACATCACTGTAGTGCATTTCTACATGTTATGTGGCTTGCAGAACAGCTGCCAAGAAGAGGTCTCCAATTCTAGAAATATAAAAGACAGTCAATGACTTGTCAAACAAACACATATACCAAAAGTAGCGCACCTTACCGAACTCCAGGAGGCGCATGTCCTTCTTCTACGCCCTGCTGCCAAACCTGCGCTACAACAAATGTTTAAATGTGATGTACCAACAATTCGAAATCTCCACTCTGAATGACTGCAAGAGGGCTTGCTTCGGCGAGTATGCTTTCCAAGTCGAACCAAGTTCAAGAGGAAGATGCGTCAATTGCTTTACATCCATTGCTGAAGGACTATACGTATTGCGTAAGTTACTGTACTTGATGACGCATAGTGGCTCAGTAAAGTAATATTGTTCGACGAAATTCCACAAACCGTACTTGTGGTAGCTGTAGCTCACCAGAAAAAAAAAAGAAGACTATGTACTGTGAACACAACACAGCAATGCGCAGAGCACTCGCTCAACATGCTGAGAGCTTACGCGAATGAACTGAGATACGACACAAAGTATCCAAATATGAACGAACGCACGGCGCTAAGGAGGCATGCACTGGCTATCGTGGACATAAAGCAGCTAGCAAACCCGGCTCAAGCGGTCGCATTTCGATGGAGGTGAAATGCGAGAGGCTTGTGACACACATTTAGTTGCACGCTGAGGAAGCGCACGTGGTGAAAATTTCCGGAGCCCTACACTACGGCTCTCCCCTCGTTTCCACTGTTTCATTTCGTTTCCCCAATCCCCGTCGATTCTGAGCCGTGCTCCCGACACCACCACCACCACCACCATCATCATCATCATCATCATCATGTCTACGCCCACTGCAGGGCAAAGGCCTCTCCCATGGATCTCCAATTATCCCTGTCCTGTGCTAATTAGGCCCAATTTATCCCCGCAAACTTCCTGATCTCCTCTGCCCACCTAACTTTCTGCCGCCCCCTGCTACGCTTGCCTTCTCTAGGAATCCACTCTGTTACCCTTAGTGACCAGCGGTTGTCTTGTCTTCGCATTACATGGCTCGCCCACGCCCATTTCTTCATCTTAATTTCTATTAACATGTCCCTAACACGCGTTTGTTCCCTAACCCACTCCGCTCTGTTCTTGTCCCTTAAGGATACACCTACCATTTTCCGTTCCATAGCGCGCTGCGTCGTCCTCAATTTAAGCTGAACCCCCTTAGTTAGCCTCCAAGTTTCTGCCCCGTAGGTGGGTACCATGCAGCTGTTATACACTTTCCTCTTCAGAGACAATGGTAGGCTACCATTCATTATCTGACAATGCTTGCCGAATACACTCCCACAACATTCTAATCCTCCTAATTACCTCATCCTCATGATTCAGATAAGGAGTGACTACCTGGCCTAAGTAGATATTGTTACGGATGAAGGATGTTTATTTACAAGTGACGGTCAGCGGGGATGAGGGATCGCCAAGGTAGATAGCCACGGAGATGGTACAATGGCGCACTCCACTTCGTCGTCCTCTTCTTCATCTACCATCTCCTATTCTTTCCGTTACAATCCCCGTTTCGCAGACGAAGCCCACCGGGTGAGTCATTGTGCTGTGGTGGGATAGTAACGTTTGAGACGTGCAACGTGAGCGAGTTGCGTTTTCCTGGAGCGCCTGTCTTTAGACAAAAGCCGCGCAAGTACATACGTGAGATCACTCAGGCGATCTAGCACAACGAACGGGCCGACATAATGTGATAGAAGCTTGCTGAACAAGCCACGCCTGCGCTGTGGGGTCCATAGCAGCACTAGATCACCCTTTTCAAACGAAACCTCTTCATGGGTGCTGTCATATCGTTGCTTCGAGCGGCTTTGAGATGCCAACGTTCGGATGCGTGCTATTCGACGGGCTTCCTCGGCAAGGCAAAGTGTCTTGGCTACTGAAACTTCTGTGTCTAATGAAAACGGCAGAATAGTGTCAAGGAAGCTCCGCGGTGACCTGGCGTAGAGCAAATAAAAAGGGCTGTAGTCTGTTGTCTCATGCTTCGCAGTGTTGTAGGCGTATGTTATAAATGGTAGCACATCATCCCAGTTCTTGTGATCCGATGACACGTACATGGCTATCATGTTCGTCAAGGTTCGGTTCGTACGTTCAACAAGGCCGTTGCTCTGCGGATGATACGGCGTGGAGTGTCGAAATTGCGTTCCACATAGTCGAAGCAACTCCTCAACAGTGTCTGCCACGAACTGACGACCACGGTCGCTTATGATCACGCGAGGTGGGCCATGGCGTAAGACGACATAACGCAACAAGAAAGATGCGACGCAAGCAGCGGTAGATGACGGTACTGCCGCGGTCTCTGTGTAGCGTGTAAGGTGGTCCACACAAACGATGATCCATCGGTTGTTATTTGATGACCGTGGGAATGGGCCCAGCAGGTCCACGCCGACTTGTTCGAAAGGTGCATGAGGCGGAATGAGCGGTTGCAGAAGGCCTGGGGAAGCGGTTGAAGGTCTTTTGCGACGTTGGCATTGGTCGCAACTGGCCACATATTGCTTTGTTGTCTGACGCATGCGAGGCCAGTAAAAGCGCTCCTGAACCCGCTGCAGGGTGCGGGCGAACCCAAGATGACCGGATGTTGGGTCGTCATGCATCGCACGTAACACAGCAGTATGGAGGCTCTCTGGGACAAGAAGAAGAAAGCGAGCGCCACTTGCAGAGCGGTTAGCTTTGTACAACAAGCCCTCACGTATGGAAAAACCACCACTGGCTTTCGGATTGCGTGCCGCGACGAAGAGAGGCTCCAAACTGACGTCGTTACGCTGCTCCTGTCGGAATACGGTCACATCGGGAAACTCGGGTGTAATAGCTCCCAGGCAGTCGTCGAAAGCGTCCTCCTCAGAATAGGTCGTTGGAAGTGGTAAGCGGGAAAGACAATCAGCGTCAGCATGGCGGCGGCCGCTCCTATATGTCACCACGAAGTCATACTCCTGAAGTCGTAAGGCCCACCGTGCGAGACGACCAGAAGGATCTCGGAGACTGACAAGCCAGCATAATGAATGATGATCGGTGACTATCTTGAATGGGCGGCCGTAGATGTAACAGCGAAATTTCTGAACAGCGAAAACAGCTGCGAGACACTCCTGTTCAGTGACAGTGTAATTTCGCTCAGAATTACTCAAGCAGCGACTCGCGTAAGCAACGACATGTTCGGCGCCATCTCGCTTTTGTACGAGCACTGCTCCGATGCCTACTCCGCTTGCGTCTGTATGGATCTCGGTAGGGGAACAAGGATCGAAGTGACGCAGGATGGGGTCTGACGTAAGTAGAAACTTGAGTTGACGGAACGATGACTCACATTCTGGTGTCCACTGGAACTGTGCATCCTTCTGCAACAGACGCGTCAACGGTTCCACAATATCGGCGAATCTTGGCACAAAACGCCTGAAGTAAGAGCAAAGGCCCAGGAAACTACGGAGCTCTCGAGATGACTGTGGAGGCTTGAATGCGCTGACCGCTTCAATCTTGCCGGGGTCAGGTCTGACTCCGTCTTTGTCGACCAGATGACCTAGAACTAATGTCTGTCGTTCCCCGAACTTACACTTTCTGGAGTTGAGAATCAAACCAGCTTTCTCCATGCATTCCAGAACCAGGCTGAGACGCTCGTTATGCTCTTCAAAAGTGCGGCCGAAAATAACGACGTCGTCAAGATAACAAAGGCATATCTCCCACTTGAGTCCGCGAAGAATTGTGTCCATGAATCTCTCGAACGTAGCAGGGGCATTACAAAGACCGAATGGCATAACGTTAAATTCGAATAAACCATCCGGTGTAACGAAAGCAGTCTTCTCTTTATCAGCGGGGTCCATAGGTATCTGCCAATATCCGGAACGTAGATCGAGGGACGAAAAGTAGGAGGCAGAGTGCAGACAGTCTATCACATCGTCAATTCGCGGGAGCGGGTACACGTCCTTCTTTGTTACCGCATTTAGGCGTCTGTAGTCGACGCAAAATCTCCAAGAGCCATCTTTTTTCTTCACCAGAATAACTGGTGCGGCCCACGGACTTGACGACTCCTATTCTTTTCGTTACAATATATTCACTTACTACTTCCAGTGCCTCGCCAGCTATCTGAAATCGCTGTGCTTGCCCAAGGCTATTGAACATTACTTTAATTTTCTGCATTTTAATTTTCAGGCCCACTGTTATGCTTTGTAATTCATCTCCCGAATTACTTAGCAAGGCAATGTCATCAGCAAATCGGAGGTTACTGAGGTATTCCCATTAACCCTTACACCTGTTCCCAATCCAGTGTTCTAAATACTTCTTCTAAACATGCTGTGAATAACACTGGAGAGATTGTGTCTCCTTGTCCTACGCCCTTCCTTATAGGTATTTTGCTGCTCTCCTTATGGAGGACTATGGTGGCTGTGGAGCCGTTGTAGACGTCTTCCAGCTGTCTTACGTAGTGCTTGTCTACGCCCTGATTCCGCAATGCCTGCATGACTGTTGAGGTATCGACCGAGTCAAATGCTCCCGACAAGGGCAGCAGAAAAAAAAAAAGAGCCATTACCCTATCGGAAAAATGAGGGCAAGAGAAGTTTGACATTTTCTTTCTTTCTTTGTTTCTCTCTTTCTTTCTTTGGTAGCGTGTCCGAAAGATTCATATGGCTCACCTATGTGCGTATCTTCGTTTGCTGAGCGTGCACTGCTCCGCATATACGCGTGTACGATTAATTTTTATTTTGAGTATGTTATTTTATTTTCAGCGAAAACGAGGAAAGACGTGAGCGCCTGTGCTGTTTTACGGACGATGATGGCTTTTCTCGGGTGTCGACGGCTTCCACGACCACGCAAATATGCCGCACAAGTGACCCAATGATAGCGTCCTTTTATGAACCTAATTACAATTAGCCCACCGCGGTGTCCGCCGAAGCGATAGCACCCCTGGCGGCAGAGACTCACCGACGCGGTTACCCTAGCCCATGGGCAGAACTCTCGCCGATTCATACAGAGATAATCGCGGACAGTTCTCACTGAGAGACGGTTACCCTGCACTGTTCACCCTATTTTATTCACTTAATTAACCAGAATGTCTATCTCTCTCGAGTAAGAGTACGTAAGCTTTGTTTTCCGAACAACTCGGTCACGATGAGGAGATGGAAGCATGCTGCATATCTCTCAAGGGACACATGGCCAGTGCAAGTCCTGCAGGGATTCCAAAGAATTTCGTCCGCTGTCACCGCCTGCTCATTATATACAAGGCGGCAAATAGGAGAACTCGCTAGCCCCAGTCATTTCGAGCCGGGTGGCGGCAGGTAATTCGGCGAACAATTAAGGGCATAATAACAGCAGGCTCCAGAGTGTCGGAACGGAACGAAAAAAGGAAAACGAAAAACGGAAAAAACGATATTTTTGACCGGAACGAAAACGTAACCGGAACGTTATTTATTATTTCGTTCCGGAGCAAAAGCGAAATATTTTTTATCGTTTTTCGGTTCACGGGAAAACTTTGCGATCAGCAACAACCGAGGTCATGCAACGGGAGCAATGATGCATAACTCAGGGTTCAACGTCAGTTTGCATCTCGGGCAGGTATTTCAAAGGAAAGATGCGTTGAAATAATGCAGGAAACGAAAAAAGTGGCAACCACAGCTGTTTGTATTAAATTCAAGCGGACTTTCGCGTGCCTCTCAGACAGGCCGTCGTGGAGAGGGCTTTGTTGTCGCTTACGTGTTGAATGCGCTGAAATTTTGGGACGAGCGCAAAGAGCGGCAACCGGAGCTGTACATGCTAGCACAAATGGCCCTTGGTGTGCCAGGCACACAAGACAGCATTGAGAGGACATTTTCGGCACTCAAGTTCATTTTGTCAGAGCGGTCTCGCTTATCGGCGAGTACACTTGATGACCTGCTGCTTCTGAAATCGTGTGCCCCGCCTTGACGAAAATTCGGGATTCAAACTTGAGGAAAAATAAATACCAAGCTTTTGTTGTGTCCTTGCTTCGAAACCTTTTGCGACCTCCCTCATAGTCACATTGTGACTTCGGGACGTAAAACCCTAACAATTGTTATTGAATTTTTGTGTATTAGTTCAGTATCTTTTGCTGTTTTTAAAAGAGATTTTTAATATTAAGTATTTCTTTCGTTTTTCTTATTGAAAAAGAAGAAAACGTTATGAACCGTTGCGGAACGTTTTTCTTTTTGTTCCGGGACGAAAACCGAACGGAACTTTTTTCTGTGGAACGAAACGAAAATCGGAAAGAAAGGCATTTCGTTCCGACACCCTGCAGCCGACAACAACAATCGCAGCAGAGTCACACTGTCTCTGCACTAAAGTCTAGAGAAATACTCGCTCACCAGCGCGGAAGTAAATGTTACATCTGTGTTTTTTTCTGTACTTGGGTGCCTGACCGAACCATTTCATGCATAAAAATATGCTTAACTTTGCCTAGACGATGTGCCTGCATAAAATAAAAATAAACTAAGACCGACACTAGCCTATGGCTATGGGTCCATTCAGTGTTTGTAAATTCTGCGTGATAAATAAATAAATAAAATTTATTTAATTTCAATACTCTTTCCCCTCACCTCAAACTGTGCGGTGACGAAGGCCCTGACAGGGGTCTGCTGTGACTTTGAGTATTAAACGCCGTTTTACCTACGCGCCACGGGGCTAGTGGCGGAATACTACCGCTCAAACACGCAAGATGGAATTGTACGTCACACCGCCTTAACGAAACGTGAGGGGTATCATCAGTGGAGCGTTGAGAGGCACAGGTAGCCAGGCCACACCTAGAAAGACAAAAGTCCTTAATAAAATCAGATCCATCTGTCGGCCTCTTGGCCGGCGGTAGATTGGATTGACAAGGGCTCCAACCAGCCATTACTACAAAGTCCTTTTCTGTCCATATAGTACCCATGCACACGAGAGAAGCATAAAGCATCATATGGAGTGCTATCGTTCACTGCGAAGTCTTTAACGCGGCCCGTTTCGCTGCACTACAAGGGCCAATCGGTTGCTTCTCACCCAAAATTTAAGGATAAGGAGTGACAGCAGTGTGTTAATTTTAAATGTAATACCTCTGCGCTGACGACGGAGTTGTTCAATGTAGCCTTTATTCGCTGGCACAGTGTCATGACAAAGGTTTTTCTTTTTTTGGGGCTTTGAAAAGGAAAGAATATTTCTTTATAGCCGTGACGTTATGAAAAGGAAAAGAAGTGACGTTGGGCTCTCGCCTTATCGATTGTTCCTTTTGGACTCTCAATTGTTAAATGCGAAGCATTTCTTAGCGAACTTCTGCGACGTTGACCGTATCTATCTATCTATCTATCTATCTATCTATCTATCTATCTATCTATCTATCTATCTATCTATCTATCTATCTATCTATCTATCTATCTATCTATCTATCTATCTATCTGCCTGGATTTTGGGCTCTCCTGGCCGTTTCGCTAAGGGGATCTTTACGAAAATTGGTATGCCACAACATCACTGCATGATGAACATAAATGGCAGGTCATAACATGAAAATCATGACATGCATGTCATGAGCGACATGATTTACATGCCACGTTCTTAGTGCTCTCCTGGCCGTTTCGTTAATGGCATGTATACGAAAATTGGTATCCCACAATACGACTGCATGACGAACATAAGTGACAGATCATAACATGAAAATAGTGGCATGCATGTCATGAGCGACATGATTTACATGCCACGGTCTTAGTGCTCTCCTGGCCGTTTCGTTAGTGGGATGTATAAGAAAACTGGTATGCCACAACATGATTGAATGACCAACATGACTGACAGGTCATAACACGAAAATAATGACATGCATGTCATGAGCGACATGATTTACATGCCACGGTCTTGATGCTCTCCTGGCCGTTTCGTTAATAAGATGTATACGAAAATTGGTATGCAACAACATGACGGCATGAAGAAAACAATTGACAGATCATAACATGAAAAGCACGATATGCATGTCATGGGTGGCATGATTTACATGCCACGTTCTTGGTGCTCTCCTGCCGTTTCGTTAACGGGATGTGTACAAAAATTGGCGTGCCACAACATGACTGCATGACGAACGTAAATGACAGGTCATAACGTTAGAATCGTGACATGCGTGTATGAGCGGCATGGTTTTCATGCCATAGTCATGGTACTCTTGCGGCCGTTTCGTTAACTTCATATGTACCAGACTCGGTATAGCGAGACAACAATGCAAATCCATTTTACCTTCCTGATGCGTGCTTCGCATTTCCTTGATTCCCACTGCACGTGGGATCTGCCAATTTTTTTTAGTTTCCAGAAGTGCCAGCGTTCGGGTCGCTGTACTGGCCTGCACTGGACACATTCAAGGCGCACGCTATTAATAAGTCGTCACAACACACTGCACGTAGGTATAAAGGACGGCAAACCCCGTTTGCCTGTTCGACAGGCACGCCCCCAATGTTTGTCGTCGTAGAAGCGTCGAATACGTCATTCACTGGCGTCGAGTTCCGGCATGGCCTTGCTCCTCTCTTGACCCGAACGTCGACTTAAAAAAAAAGAACAAAAAAAAAAAAAACGCTGCGAGCCGAACCCGCGAGCCTTCTTGTTACACGGGCTGACGTCGTTTGCGTTTAAAGCCAGCACCGGGGGTGTGCGGGGTCTTCTTTATCCAAACCTGTGGCAGGGTGAAGGCTGGCGATTTTTGATCGATTGGAAAGGCCGCGCGCGACCGCCGCAGTTCA